>JAAALK010000287.1:77895792-78016114 GCA_019279435.1 Zizania palustris | reverse complement strand
AAGAGGAACCGAGGAAGGTGAGCATCATGCGGAGCTCCCGGACGAAGCCCTCATAGTGGCGGCAGTAGCTGTGGACTTGGTAGACAGGCATCTACAAAACAGCAAGTTGAATAAAATTGAGGAGAGGAACAAAGTTTATGAAGTAGATTTTCGAGAAATAATTTCCTATGGCTAATGGCTAGGCGGGTCTGTTTGGCTTCCTACAGTCGAGTCGGCTCTGATACCATCTTGTAGCGCCCCGATTTATCAAAATCGAGACATTATTGAATTCCCATGGAAAAACAATAATACAAGAGGTTCATCATGCGACAACGTACATACGATAAAATCCATGGTACGCAGACCATATTTATTACAGCATTGTTTTAATGAAAACGATAATAAGATAAATAAACAGCGGCATGACGAACGTCTTCTTCAGGATCTTTCTTCCCGACTGGGTCGCTACTCCAGACCGTCTTCAAGATAAGCATCCTCTGTGGGGTCCAACGGGTATGAGTACAAAAAGTACTCAACAAGCCACCGCAAATGCAAATAATAATGCAGGATAATAAACAAGGAAGGATAAGGGCTAACATTGCGGAATAAAGCAGTTGCAGTTATGGCATTTAGTGTAATCACATTTTAATCATGCGGAAAGTAAACATGAGCATCATCAACATCAACTAACTCGAGGAGTTCGTTTTACCTCCTCGCACAACGGTCCTTACATGTCAATCCATCATGCACATACATATCCAAAGTGAACTAACTGGGGGATGTCACGCAACCCGCCCTTGACCGTGGGCTCGGCTTTTCGAAAAGATTTAAGACTCTGATCAGAGATGTACTACTGTACCCACAAGGCACGCACTCATCTCAACGAGATGACCCATTTCACGGGAACTCGTGCCAAAACCTCAATATGAGATGTTCCAAGCGATAACCACCCGCTCTAGGTTTCGCCGGCGCGCCGGGCCGCATCTCGGCTAACGTCGCACCCCCTTTTGCGCCACATTGCTACAAGTCACCCGCAGGTGCAACTTGACCCATCTCCAAGTGGTGGCCTCGGTTTGGAACAACCCATACCTTAGTTAGGACTTACCCACTAGACTTGTGGTTAGTACGTAAGTGTATTGCAACGGATCCCTCAGACCGGTCCTTATAGTGCCCCGGGTGCGACTGACCAATGCCCTAGCTTGCACCCGGAACCCACCATGCATACACTCACAACCATGACTCATCACCAACGGAATTTCCAAGGATAAGAAGCAACAGGGATCATATAATAGAACCATTTTGCTACGACTCATTTTTATCCTATAGCGGCCGTGTCAATACATTGGACACTAGCTAATATCATTGATCATATGGTGACAAGGAGGTTAGGCGAGATAGCATGGCTTGGGTTGCACATTAAGGTCGGGGGATCCTAAATAAATATAATGTAAGGGTTCATTTGACTAATGCATATACATAACCTATGTGTTTTAGCGATAATCAATTCAAACATGGGTTCAATATGTTCAAAAGAATGGTTTGGTGACTTGCCTTGTTCAGCAAAGGGAGAGGGAGGGACTTCGGGGAAGTACTCCGGCTCCTCGGCGACGTCGTAGTCTTTTTAATATAAAGTAAAATAAAAAGAACACGACATCCAATCAAACAGTATAACATTACATTATAAACACATAAGTTAAAGTTGGTTTGATTATATATAAAACAAATTCAAAGGTTAAAGTTCTGAAATTCATTTCATCATTAATTTAAAATGGATCAAAATGAATTATTGTTTTTCATAAAAGGGTTTTTAAGTGTGAATAATACTACATTAAGTTTTCTAATCAATTTAATATGAATGATTCAGAGAAAACTCAGTGGTTCTAGTGTTTAAACAGAAAGGAACAATTATATAAATTTTCTGGAGTTTAAATATTTAAATTTACATTTTAATCCTAAGGGCATTTGAATACTTATTTAAATAAACATGAAAATGTCAAAGTAAGCCTACTGTTTTTATTGCATAAACATGTAGAGAATAATTTTATGAATTTTATGAAATTGGAATGGTAATTTTTAGAGTTCAAATGCATTAGATATGAATTTTACAAGTTCAAAAGCATTTCTGGAATTTATTTTCAAATTTTAAACCTCTCGGGTCCACGGTGAGCCAGGCCCACGGTGAACCCGCGCACTGTGCGCGTGCGCCGGCTCGATCTGGACCGTCGGATCTGGATCCGGTGGCCAGGCGTGAGGCGGGAGGGTTAAGTGACAACGGACGACCAGGATTAAAACGCGCGAAGGGGTACCACGTGGACGCACGAGATTAAACGCGGGGTTTTAAAACCAACGGACGCACGAGATCGCACCGTACCGCTTCACTCAGATCCGACGGCCAGGATTAAACCGGACAGATGATTTAATCCAAGCGTTGGATCTGGATCGCACGGCCAGGATTAAATCCGGCACAGTGCGTGTCGGGGGGGGTAAAGTACCCCTTCTTCCCCGACTCCGGTGGTACGACGGCGAGCGATTCCGGCGAGGTCGAGGGCTATCTAGTCTAGCTAGGGCTAGAAACGGAAAGGGGGTACCGAGGGGAACAAAAGGGTACCGTTGTGGTGGTCCGGGGTCGACGGAGCGAGGCCGGCGACGAGCAGTGGCGGCGAAGGTTCTCGGTTCCGTGGCGGGGACGGCGATCCGGCGAGGTTCGTCGTCGACGAAGTGGTGGCCGAGGTCGGCGAGGTCCTGGCGGTCACGATGGTGGCGGAGGCACGGACGGGGACGGTCCGAGGCGACGGCGAGCGGTGGCCGGAGGTGAATCGGAGGGTGTGCGCTAAAAAGTGAAATGCGAGTGCTCTGTTCGTTCTCGAGGCGATTAAGCGTGGGGGTCGAACGCGGCTCAGGCTGGGGCTTAAATAGGACACCGGAGAGGGCTCGCATGCAAGGAAACCGGCCGAGGGCCTTTACTCGCCGGCGATGGCTCGGCCATGCACGCGGAGCGGCGATCCCGTGGCGTAAACGCGAGGGTTAAAGCGGGGAAACGGTCGGCCGAGCGCGGGGGGGGGGGGGGCTGTTAATGGCGCCAATTTAATGCGGGAGGGGCCAGCGAGGCGGATCCGAGGCGGGGTCGTCGGCCGGCGGAATTTGGGGGCGACGGCGGGAGGTAGACGACGGGTCTGACAGGCGGGGGCCACTGGCCAGCGGGCGCGAGCGGGCGAGGGTGGCGACTGACGGGTGGGGCCGGGGTGTCGGGTGCGCGCGCGAGGGTAGGGTTTCGGCGCCGACAGGTGGGGTCCATTTGTCAGTCTAAGGCGAGCGCGGTAACGGGCTGGGCCGGCCGGGAGAGAGAGAAGGGAGGGGAGGAGCCCATTACTGTTCCAATACTTTTCTGAATAAAAATAATTCCAGAAAATAGATTAAAATATTAAGGCTACTTCCAAGGCTGGTAAAAATTTATAAAAATTCTCAAAATTATACTTTGGTCTTAGGATCATATACAAAAAGTTTCACCTCCTGATTTGGTCATCTACTCTATTTTGTAGTTCAAAAGGGTATAAAAGGGAATTAAAAGTATTTTCTGAAATAATAATTCCCCTAAATTGAATTTAATAATATTTTTATTGTTTTGAAAAATTGGGGTGTTACAGTTACCTTTGAGGGGGACCACCTCCGGACGCCGAGCCCTGTGGTGACTCAAAGTTGGAGGGCGCTCCGGGCAGCTTGGCAGACCGAGGGCCCTGCGGCGATCCAGGCCTGGCTGGAGGAGGCGCTCCGCGCACGCGGTCCCGCGGCTCCTTCAAAGCCCTTGACCTCGGCCCGCTTGCCGGATCCGCAGGTGTAGCTTTAGAGTCCTGTCTTCGTCTTACCCTGTAATAGCTTAGGGGATTTGGTCATATGTTTAATAAAGAGTATTCTTCTGGGGCTTACTCAGGGTGTTCGCATTTGCGACCGCGACGTCGAGGTGCTCGATTCCGATGACGCTCTTCGACATCGATGGGCTATCCTCGAAGCTATGCGAGCGAACCGACCTGCGCGCTTCGTTCTTCCTCGTGGCAGTGACGGACGCGTAGACCCCGACGTCCTCCAAGGGGTTCTGAACCATGTGAAGGAAGAAGAGAGGGGATCCCGCTCGCCGTCCTCATCCCCCGAACCGGTTGACTGGTTTGACACGGAGGCTGGCCTGGGCGAAGAGGAGGGCGGTCTGCGTAGTTGGGCTCAGCTTCAAGTGGATCAAAGGGCTTTTCGCGCCCAGAAGAAGGAAGAGGAACGCAGGAAGAGGAAGGAAAGGTCCGGGCGGAGCGTGCCCACGACTTCGGGCCCTTCCAACCGTAGGGGCCCGCGGTTTTTGCTTGGCCTGGATAAGAACTTTTCTTGATTTTCTTCTCTGATCTGTAATGAACATTGTACGCTTTACGTGCTTGCTGCAGTCTGCGCTTTGCTCCTTCTCCTCCATCCCCCCCCGTAGCGGGCAGCTGGTGTACCGGCTGGGCGTTAAGCAGTTCGGGAGGGAGATTGCGGAGAATGCACGCCACGTCAAGTCGGAGCTCGGAGCCTGAAAGCGAGGGTGCTTCGAGTCATAGCTCGGAACCCGAGAGTTAGGGTGCGTCGAGCTGGAGCTCGGAACCTGAATGCGAGGGCGCGTTGAGTCATAGCTCAGAACCCGAAAGCTAGGGTGCGTCGAGCCGGAGCTCGGAACCCGAAAGCTAGGGTGCATCGAGCCGGAGCTCGGAACCCGAAAGTGAGGGCACGCCGAGTCATAGCTCGGAGCCTAAATGCGAGGGCGCGTCGAGTCATAGCTCGGAACCCGAGAGTTAGGGTGCGTCGAGCCGGAGCTGGGAACCCGAAAGCTAGGGTGCATCGAGCCGGAGCTCGGAACCCGAAAGTTAGGGCGCGTCGAGTCATAGCTCGGAGCCTAAATGCGAGGGCGCGTCGAGTCATAGCTCGGAGCCTAAATGCGAGGGCGCGTCGAGTCATAGCTCGGAACCCGAGAGTTAGGGTGCGTCGAGCCGGAGCTCGGAACCCGAAAGCTAGGGTGCATCGAGCCGGAGCTCGGAACCCGAAAGTGAGGGCGCGTCGAGTCATAGCTCAGAGCCTAAATGCGAGATGCCTGGAATTGCTGCACCGTCTGCTTGGGCGAAACGTTTGGCTGAATATTTTATTATACAATCGGGAGACAAAAACGAGCGACAGCGGCTAGTAAAGTACATTGGCGGTGTTATGGAAAATAGCGCTTCAGGTGCTTGGCATGCCAAGTATGCTTCAGCTCTTCGCCTTCCAGGGTAGCGAGCCGGTAGGATCCTGGCCGCCCGGACTTTGTGACGATGTATGGTCCTTCCCACTTGTTGCCCAACTTGGTGGGGGCGACCACTGCGCGGAGGACAAGGTGCCCTGGCTGGAACTCGTTAGTCTTAACCTTGGTGTCATACCACCCCTTGGTCTCTTTCTGATAGTGGGACAGGTTGGCGACGGCGCGCAGCCGCGTCTCTTCGGCCAGGTCGAGGGAGACGACGCGCTCATCGTCGGCTTCGGGTGCCACGACGCGCAGTGAACCGGCGCGGAGCTCCGTTGGTGTCATTGCTTCGTCGCCAAACAAGAGGCGGAACGGGGTGAAGCCGATGGCTCGAGACACGGTCGTCCGGATGGACCATAAGATCTTGGGTAGCTCGTCGGGCCAGACTCTTCGGGCCAAACCGACGATGCGCTTGTTGAGGCCTGACAGGATGTGCCCATTAGCTCGCTCCATGGCTCCGTTAGACTGGGGATGTCGCACGGCTGCGAAGCAAAGTTGAACTCCCAGCTCGTCGCAGAACGCCCGGAAGGTGCCTGCGTCAAATTGCGTGCCGTTGTCCAAGGTGAGCTGCTTGGGTACTCCGAAACGGCACACGATATTTTGCCAGAAAAATTTTTGGACGTTGCGGGATGTGATGGTAGTCAGCGGCTCCGCTTCAACCCACTTAGAGAAGTATTCGACGGCGACCACGGTGAAGCGCAGGTTTCCCTTTGCTCTGGGGAGTGGACCAATGAGGTCCATGCCCCATCGGGCCAAAGGCCAAACGGGGGGGATAGGTAGCAAGCTTGATGGAGGGCGGTGACTACGGCGGCCCATCCATTGGCAACCTTGGCAGGTGCGGACAAGTTCTTCAGCGTCGACAACGACAGTGGGCCAGTACACGCCTTGCCGGAGAGCCTTGCCCGCGAGGGCCCGCGGAGCTAAGTGGCTACCACACAGCCCCTCGTGGATTTCTCGGAGCATGGCGACGCCGTCCGAGTGCGAGACGCAACAGAGGAGGGGGGAGCACACTCCGGATTTGTACAGAATTCCGTTGATAACGTCGAATGACCTCGCGCGGAGCCGCATGCGAGCTTGCTCTGCGCTAGGATGGACGTCGTCGCCGCCTGCGAGCGTGCGCAGGATAGGCTCGCGCCAATCGGCGCTGGTCGTACATAGTACTGGGGCCGGCCGTGACGACGGTTCGTGTTCCTCCGGGGTGACGGTGATGGGACAGCCTCGTAGCCCTTGCCACACCCCGGGCCGACAGCCCTCTGCTGGTTTACCTCGCCGCCTCCGGCAATGCGGCGAGCGCGGCCTTGGTTCAAGAGGAGGAGCTCGCCGGGAAGCTGATCCAGCGCCCCGTCTACTTCGTTTCCGAGGCTCTGACAAAAGCTAAGGCTCGGTATTCCGAGCTCGAGAAGGTGGCTTACGCCCTCGTCATGGCCTCTCGGAAGCTCCGGCACTACTTCCTGGCCCACGGCATCATCATCCCGACCGCCTACCCGCTCGGCGACATGTTCCGGAACAAGGATGCCACTGGCCGCATCGGGAAATGGGCGGTAGAATTAGCCCCGTTTGGGATCTCTTTCGTCGCCCGGACAGCTATCAAGTCCCAAATCCTCGCTGACTTCGTCGCGGAGTGGACGAGAGCCCGGGAGCACGCGAGCACCGACACAGGCGAGGGGATCTGGACCGTCTTTTCGGACGGTGCCTACCAAGCCTCCGGGGCTGGGGCCGGAGCAGTCATCGTCTCCCCCTCCGGCCAGCAAGCCCTGTATTCCGCCCGGCTCAGTTTCAAGGCCACCAACAATATCGCCGAGTATGAAGGAGTCCTCTTGGGACTTCGCAAGGCGCTCGCATTGGGAGCCGCCCGCATGGTCGTAAAGACCGATTCCCAAGTGGTCGCCGGACACATCGACAAGAGCTTCCGGGCAAAGCACCCGGACCTCGCTTCCTACCTCGACTCCATCCGCAAGTTCGAAGTATCCTTGAAGGGAATATCCGTCCAGAACATCTCGCGGGGCGACAACGCCCAAGCAGATGCCCTCGCCAAGGCCGGGGCCGGCGCCCAAGCCCTGCCGCCAGGGGCTTTTTTCGAAGAACTCGCTCAGCCTTCGGCAGCCCCCGCAGTGAGACGTCCATCACCGTCACCCCGGAGGAACCTGAACCGTCATCACGTCCGGCCCCAGTACTATGTATGACCAGCGCCGATTGGCGCGAGCCTATCCTGCGCACGCTCGCAGGCGGCGACGACGTCCATCCTAGCGCAGAGCAAGCTCGCCTGAGGCTCCGCGCGAGGTCATTCGACGTTATCAACGGAATTCTGTACAAATCCAGAGTGTGCTCGCCCCTCCTCCGTTGCGTCTCGCACTCGGACGGCGTCGCCATGCTCCGAGAAATCCACGAGGGGCTGTGTGGTAGCCACTTAGCTCCGCGGGCCCTCGCGGGCAAGGCTCTCCGGCAAGGCGTGTACTGGCCCACTGTCGTTGCCGACGCTGAAGAACTTGTCCGCACCTGCCAAGGTTGCCAATGGATGGGCCGCCGCAGTCACCGCCCTCCAGCAAGCTTGCTACCTATCCCCCCCCCGTTTGGCCTTTGGCCCGATGGGGCATGGACCTCATTGGTCCACTCCCCAGAGCAAAGGGAAACCTGCGCTTCGCCGTGGTCGCCGTCGAATACTTCTCTAAGTGGGTTGAAGCGGAGCCGCTGACTACCATCACATCCCGCAACGTCCAAAAATTTTTCTGGCAAAATATCGTGTGCCGTTTCGGAGTACCCAAGCAGCTCACCTTGGACAACGACACGCAATTTGACGCAGGCACCTTCCGGGCGTTCTGCGACGAGCTGGGAGTTCAGCTTTGCTTCGCAGCCGTGCGACATCCCTAGTCTAACGGAGCCGTGGAGCGAGCTAATGGGCACATCCTGTCAGGTCTCAACAAGCGCATCGTCGGTTTGGCCTGAAGAGTCTGGCTCGACGAGCTACCCAAGATCTTATGGTCCATCCGGACGACCGTGTCTCGGGCCACCGGCTTCACCCCGTTCCGCCTCTTGTTTGGCGACGAAGCAATGACACCAACGGAGCTCCGCGCCGGTTCACTGCGCGTCGTGGCACCCGAAGCCGACGATGAGCGCGCCGTCTCCCTCGACCTGGCCGAAGAGACGCGGCTGCGCGCCGTCGCCAACCTGTCCCACTATCAGAAAGAGACCAAGGGGTGGTATGACACCAAGGTTAAGACTAACGAGTTCCATCCAGGGCACCTTGTCCTCCGCGCAGTGGTCGCCCCCACCAAGTTGGGCAACAAGTGGGAAGGACCATACATCGTCACAAAGTCCGGGCGGCCAGGATCCTACCGGCTCGCTACCCTAGAAGGCGAAGAGCTGAAGCATACTTGGCATGCCGAGCACCTGAAGCGCTATTTTCCATAACACCGCCAATGTACTTTACTAGCCGCTGTCACTCGTTTTTGTCTCCCGATTGTATAATAAATATTCAGCCAAACGTTTCGCCCAAGCAGACGGCGCAGCAATTCCAGGCATCTCGCATTTAGGCTCCGAGCTATGACTCGACGCGCCCTCACTTTTGGGTTCCGAGCTCCGGCTCGATGCACCCTAGCTTTCGGGTTCCGAGCTCCGGCTCGACGCACCCTAACTCTCGGGTTCCGAGCTATGACTCGACGCACCCTCGCATTTAGGCTCCGAGCTATGACTCGACGCGCCCTCGCATTTAGGCTCCGAGCTATGACTCGACGCGCCCTAACTTTCGGGTTCCGAGCTCTGGCTCGATGCACCCTAGCTTTCGGGTTCCGAGCTCCGGCTCGACGCACCCTAACTCTCGGGTTCCGAGCTATGACTCGACGCGCCCTCGCATTTAGGCTCCGAGCTATGACTCGGCGCGCCATCACTTTCGGGTTCCGAGCTCCGGCTCGATGCACCCTAGCTTTCGGGTTCCGAGCTCCGGCTCGACGCACCCTAGCTTTCGGGTTCCGAGCTCCGGCTCGACGCACCCTAGCTTTCGGGTTCCGAGCTATGACTCGACGCGCCCTCGCATTCAGGTTCCGAGCTCCGGCTCGACGCACCCTAACTCTCGGGTTCCGAGCTATGACTCGAAGCACCCTCGCTTTCAGGCTCCGAGCTCCGACTTGACGTGGCGTGCATTCTCCGCAATCTCCCTCCCGAACTGCTTAACGCCCAGCCGGTACACCAGCTGCCCGCTACGGGGGGGGGGGGGGATGGAGGAGAAGGAGCAAAGCGCAGACTGCAGCAAGCACGTAAAGCGTACAATGTTCATTACAGATCAGAGAAGAAAATCAAGAAAAGTTCTTATCCAGGCCAAGCAAAAACCGCGGGCCCCTACGGTTGGAAGGGCCCGAAGTCGTGGGCACGCTCCGCCCGGACCTTTCCTTCCTCTTCCTGCGTTCCTCTTCCTTCTTCTGGGCGCGAAAAGCCCTTTGATCCGCTTGAAGCTGAGCCCAACTACGCAGACCGCCCTCCTCTTCACCCAGGCCAGCGTCCGTGTCAGACCAGTCAACCGGTTCGGGGGACGAGGACGGCGAGCGGGATCCCCTCTCTTCTTCCTTCACATGGTTCAGAACACCTTGGAGGACGTCGGGGTCTACGCGTCCGTCACTGCCACGAGGAAGAACGAAGCGCGCAGGTCGGTTCGCTCGCATAGCTTCGAGGATAGCCCATCGATGTCGAAGAGCGTCATCGGAATCGAGCACCTCGACGTCGCGGTCGCAAATGCGAACACCCTGAGCAAGCCCCAGAAGAATACTCTTTATTAAACATATGACCAAATCCCCTAAGCTATTACAGGGTAAGACGAAGACAGGACTCTAAAGCTACACCTGCGGATCCGGCAAGCGGGCCGAGGTCAAGGGCTTTGAAGGAGCCGCGGGACCGCGTGCGCGGAGCGCCTCCTCCAGCCAGGCCTGGATCGCCGCAGGGCCCTCGGTCTGCCAAGCTGCCCGGAGCGCCCTCCAACTTTGAGTCACCACAGGGCTCGGCGTCCGGAGGTGGTCCCCCTCAAAGGTAACCGGGTGCTGACTCGAAGACGAGGGGACCGGGAGCCCAGACGCCTCGAGGTGCCGGAGAATCCCGTACGCGGCCACCCGGGCGGATACCTCGCCATACTGCGCCATGGCGAGATGTATCTGCCGAATGGCGGAACGGATGAACTTCACCCGGCGGACTAGGGGCTCCCGGGCGATATCGAACGTGCCGCAGCCGGTGCCGTAGCACGCCAGCATCTTCCGCAAGGACTCCGCGGCGTCGGCTGCCGTCTTCCCGGCCTCGACGAGCTCCTCGGCGATCTCCCCATTCCGGGCATTGAGGTCTACCTCGACCCCCTCCAGTTGGGTCACCCGGGCCTCGAGGGCTTCGACCTTGGATGCCGCCTCCGAGGCCTGGGCCAGGAGCCGGGACACCTCCCCTTCAAGCCGCTCTGCTTCCGCGGCCCGTGATCGGAGCACCTCCGCTTCGGCGGCCCGGGTTCGGAGGGCGCGGACCTCCGCTTCCAACTCGTCGGCGCGGGCGGCCCGGGCCCGGAGCCCGTCCAACTCCGCGACACGGGCCCTGAGGGAGTCCACCTCCGCCACTTGGGCCTCCAACGCCTCGATTCGCGAAGCCTGGAGTCGAAGGGCCTCAGCCTCCGACGACCGCTCGTGGACTAGCCTCTCCGCGTTAGCCACCCGGGTCACGAGCTCCGCGGCGTACGCCTCGTGTTGTTGGCGTTCGGCTAGCAAGGCGGACAACTGCCCCTGGGCCAGTGCCATCACCTGTGTGCAGAAAGATGGTCAGAAGGGTTGCAAGACAACGAAGGGTATGTCCGAAGGGGTACCTGGCCCGCTGCCGTCTCGATGGCCCTCCCGAGGTCCAGGCCGTCCGATAGCCCTAGCTCGCTTACCACCGGAGTCTCTCGCAGCCGCAGGTAGAAATCGTGGACCGGGGCCACCTTAAGCGCGAAGTCCTCGCCGTCCGCTAAGAAGGGGCGCAGGAGCGGCACGGAGCCTCGCGCGGCTCGGCGGTCGGTAGGAGGCCGAGGCCAGACCTCGGCGTCTCCGGCAGATTCCCGAGGGACCCTTTCGATGCTTCTGGAGTCCGCCTCGTCTCGCGAGCCCGAGGTCCTCCTCGCGGTGACGGGGGCTCCGGACCTCGCGTCCGGAGCATCCGCGGGGTACGGGGCGACGTGCTCTGCACCTCCGGCCGGTGTGTCTGCGCGAGCGAATAAGAGTCAAAGTGGAGAAGGCCCCTGGCGCATGAAGAAGTGTGGTTAGGCTACTAAACCTGCATCCGCAGCGTCGTCGGGGTACTCCTGGGGCTGAAGGTGGGCCGACGGGCTTGGGCGGTAGAAGAGATTGTCGATGGAGTTCGGCGGAGAGCTCGCCACCGCAGCGGCCAGCTCGGCCTCCTTGTCGGCGCTCTTCTCGATGGCGCCGATAGGGTCGTCCAAGCCCCCGCGATCCAAGCTGTCTGTGGCCCTGCTCTCGAAGGAGCCTGCGGATCCTCCCGCCGGGGCAACTACGGGCGGCGAAGCGGCTCCGGGGCGAGGCGTCGCTTCGACGGCATGCGCCCCTTGCCCAGCCTCTGGCGCGGGCTCCGCCGGGTTCACGTGAGGGGGAGCGTCTTCGTTTCTTTCGGCATCCGGCCGGATCGGTGGGACCAGAACCGGAATCACCAGAGGACCTCCTGACTCAGATTGGGCCCCCTCGCTGGAGGCCCCGCCTTCGGAGTGAGAGGCCGAAGAAGGTCCCGGGGACATTTGCTTCGGCCCCCTCACTATCCTCTTCTTCTTCGAGCGGCCCGGTGAAAGGCCGCCGTCGGCGTCGCTCGCCTTCCTTTTCGAGACGTCCCGAAGGACTTCACCCTCCGGAAGAGGCGGGGGCGTGAGCTCGAGGGCCCCCCACACCCTGTTGAAGCGTTCCCACGAGCCCACCAGCTCCAGCCGGTGGGTCCGTTCGGCTGCGGTTGGAACCCCGAGAATCCTCTCTGCCAGACGGGTAACTTCCTCGGGCGTTCGGGCGACGAGCGACCCTGCATTTCTTCGTCAGGGCCGGAGTAACCCTCGGGCGTGAAAGGCAAGGACTGAAGCAATCAAGAGTTGGCACTTACCGAGCCGGCGGGAGAGCTCCGAAGGTATTGACTCGTCTCGGCTGCTCCGGAGCGAGGCGGGTCACTCCACCTTCAGCGGAGAGATCTCAAGGGCCATGTACTCCTCCGCCAAGTCCCGCATGCTCATTCGGCGGGCGACGATTTGGAGAAGTTGCACCCTCGCGGAAATCGTCCCGGCGTTGGCCTCGATGTGCGCCTCTCTCCGGAACCAGATGTGGCGTGGGATCCCAGCCAGGCCAGAGGCGAGCCCTACGCGGACGTAGAACCACCGGTTCACCCACTTCGAGTACCACCTTTCGTTGGTGGCCTTCGCCGGGAAGGAGTCCGCATACCTTCTTCGGAGCTGGAAGTTGATGCTCCCAAAGGCCAGTACCCGGCCTCCCTTCTTCTTAGGTTGGCAGAGGGCTTCGTGCATCTCCGCGAAGACCTCCGCCCTCCCCTCGCAGCCTTCGGCGCGCATGGCCCACTCGAAGATGGCGAGGCGGGCCATGGCATTGGGGGATAGCTGCGGGAGCTCCAGGTGGAACGCGTCCAGCACCCCGGCGAGAAGCTCCGAGGCGGGGAACCCCAGACCCGCGTCGAAGAAGGCTTCGAAAACGATGACCTCTCCTTCCCGCGGCTGCGGGGTCGTCTCCCGGCCCGGCCTCCTCGCCGGCGTCTCTGGGTTGAGGCGACTCCTGGTCGCCTGCTCGATCGATGCGTCGGTACACGCAGATGGCCCGAGCTCCATGGTTTGGTCTCGGAACCGCTCAGAAGCGGGGCGGAGATCGCGCGCGCCGCGCACCTCCGACGTGTCAATCGCCGTCGCTGCCGCCGCTATCTGTCATTGCAAGAAGCGCGGGTCCATCGCCATTGCGGGGGCAGCGTTCCTTGCCATGCTTGAAGGACAGAGAAAGGGGATGCAGAGCTCTGGGAGCGGGTCGAATGGTGGCTCAAGTGGCTGGAGTTACCGCGTGTGGGCGAGTGAAGAGGGAATCGTGGGGGGGTTATATTCTGTCGCAAGACCGACGGTTCCCCTCCCCGATCCGGTTAGCGTGTGAACGCGGCGGATTACGCGATGCCGCATTTAAAGCCGGTTGGCGCATCGGGGTGCGGTGGCGGCCGCCCGGCGGCCCGCCTCCTCGATGCCATCTGCGCGCGCATTAATTACTCCCGGTGGAGCCTGTCCGGCCCCTCGGAACCGGAGCCCCCGGCCTCTCGCCCCCTCGCCCCGGCGCCCCTCCGCGCCGCAGCAGATTCGACACCTCAAGGCGAGGGTTTCGAGCGGATCCCCACCTCCGGTCCGGCCGCACTTGCCCGTCCCGGAGTTCCTCCGCGTCCGTCGAAGGGAGTCGCACTCTGGTCAAGCCCGGCACCTCAATGTAAGTTTCATCCTCATGAAGGTTATCGGGATTATCATGTGCGCTTCCACCCTCTCTCAACGCAGGGCTCCCGAGAGGAAAGAAGCGAGGGGCTACTGTTGAGGGAAATAATCCCGATGGCCAGGGGGGCCACCGCCGGGAGATTTGATGCCAAGAACACCGGAGTTCATCCCCCGGGAGAAGGCTGCCGGAGATCGCCGTCCGGGAGGAGGCTGCCGAAGGCCGCCCCCCGGGAGAAGGCTGTCGGAGGCCGTTCCCCGGGAGAAGGCTGTCGGGGGCCATTCCCCGGGAGAAGGTTGCCGGAGGCCGCCCTCCAGAATAAGGCTGCCGAAGGCCACCCTCCGGAAGCAAGTTGCCGGAGGCCGCCCTCCGGAAGAAGGCTGCCGGAGGCCGCCCTCCGAAAGCAGGTTGCCGGAGGCCGTCTTCCGGAGGAAGGTTACCGGAGGCTGCCTTCCGAGGAGAAATTGCCGAGGGCCTCTCCCTCGGCCGCAGTAGCGAACCCGAAGAAAGCATTGGCGGGAAAAGGACGAGGCTGACGTACAGGGAGACAGGGTCGCGATCCTCTGACCCGTGTCGGGCGGCGCAGGCCGCGCCCGACATGGCTGATACGCTGTCAGAGTCGAATCTTCTTGTCTGTACTGTATATAGTCCGTTTTGTCTGTACTGTTGACCGGCAGTCGGCCGGGTAGTCGTGGGCGTTCCAGAGGCGCTTGGCCTCTGGACGGGGCGCCCTATAAATACCCCCCCAACCACAGTTGTAAGGGCAGGCTGAAAAGACAATTGAATACACTACTCTCATTTTCCACTAAGAAAACCTGCTGGTCCGATCCGTCGCACCAACAACAACAAACACACACAAAGTAGTGAAAAAACGTTTAGATTAATAATGGAATGAAGTCATTAGTAACCAGAGGAGATTAAACAATTTTTTGCTTCCTTTTTCTAAGTCCTTGTAGCAATTGCGTTAGCTACAACAGGTTTTTGTGTGTATAGTGTATAGAGTGAACCTCGAAGGGTTCTTACAGAGGAAGATAGAATTTATAGTGGTTCAGAGTAGTGTTCGGAGCTCTTTGAGCGAAGACTGCGTTAAAAGCTCCGAAGGGCACTTCGAAGTGGACTCCAAAATGCACTCCGAGCTGAGCTCCGAACGGACTCCTGGAGGCTTAGCTTCGAAAGGGACCGAAGGGGGTCCGGAGGCTGGCTATGGAGAACTCCGAAGGAAGCCTGGAGGTTTAACTCCGGAGGGCTCCGAAAGGAGCCCGGAGGAAAACTCCGAAGGAAGCCCGGAGGCTTGACTCTGGAGGGCTCCGAAGGGAGCCTAGAGGCTAGCTTAGGAAGGCTTTGAATGGAGCCCGAAGACTTTGTCTAGCTACTGCTTGGAAATAACTTTGGCAGGAGGGATCTGCTTCGACTTCATGCTTCGGTTGTGCCAGGCTTCGGGCCCGAGGTCTACGGAGGCTGACGTCATTTGGCCCCTATTTAAGGGAAAACTTATTCCCCCAATAGTAGGCCCTCGCCCACAGCCCTTCGGAGCGAAGGGGTGCGTGCGCCTCTGGACAAATGACTCAGAGTAAAAAGGTAACTTCAGAGAAGACAGGCCTTCGGAGCTTGGACCGAAGGGGGCTTCTACTTGCGCAAGTAATAAATGCCTGCTCCGACTGACGGGGTGACCTCAGGGAGATCAAGCGACCCCGCAACGGTTATAAAATTGACCGTTGCAGCGCGGGGGCGCGAAGGTTCACTTCAACTTCGCCTCAGGCCCACATGTCATAGACTGCGGGGGCCGGGGCGGCTGGTGAAAAAAGACTTCGGCATAGGAACCGTCGGGATTTTTACCGCCTATAAAAAGGGGTTTACCGCACCATGGCTCCGGTACACACTCTCATTTTCTTCATGCTCCAACTCCTAGCATCCTTCGCCTTCCTCCCTCCACCTTTAGCTTCGCGCGAAGCCGGCTTCGCAGCTTCTCAGCGTCCTTCGCGCCGAAGCCTCGCAAGATGCCGAAGAAGGTTGCGTCGAAGAAGGCCTTGGCCCTAGGCGCGAGTTCGAGCTCCGCCCAGGCGCAGGCGGCGGCGGTGGCGGCGACGAAGCCTGCAGCAAGGTGTAGGATCGAAAGTAGCGACCAGAGGGGGGGTGAATGGGCGCCTTTAAAAATTCTTTCGAATCAATGGCCTGTTCCCAATACCCAACGCACCTCAAAAAGACTACGCAGCAGAAAATAAACAAAAGGCCTAAGTCTAAAGGTTTTTAACCTAGAAGCAAATGATTATAACTGAGAATTATTAAATAAGTACAACTAGGCAGATGAACATGGTGTAACAGGCCTAAACTTCTCAATGAAATGATCTAAGTATGTGTAAGATGAAAAGAGAAGTTACTGTCCAAATTTGTCTCCTGTTCGGAACTGGGCGAAGCCTTCTTCGCACGTCGAAGTCTGCTTCGGAGGTTGGTGATGGAGTCCTGCTTCGGAGGTCAGTTGCGAAGCATGTTGAAGATGTCGAAGGTGTTTGGTTCTAATCTAGTTCGAAGTTGCAAGAAGCGAAGTATGCTTCGAAGAGAAGTATGACAAATGTCGGAGCCTGCTTCGAAGTGTGCACTTCGAAGACAAAACTTCGAACACAGCTTCAGACCGAATGCTTTGAAGCAAAACCTTCGAACAGAAAGCTTCGAACACAACACGCACACACGGGCAACCTTCGAATAAAGAAGCGAAGTCTGTCACACGACAGAAAACCAAGTCCGAAGCCTAGACTCTACTTCCGAAAAGAGCAAGCTTCGAAAAGAGAAGCGAAGGGTGACACGCCACACAAAAGTCAGTACGAGGCCTAGCGGAACTACAAGCTTCGAACCCAACTTCGAAATCTATCGAAGTATGGACTTCGAACAGCTAGAGCCGAAGCCCCTTCGCGTTGTCGTTCGAAGTATGCGATGCTGTTCAGAAAATATTTCGAAGCTAAGCAACACAGGACGCAAACTGAAGATCGAAGATCGAGCGAAGCCTTCGAAGATGTTAGATCGAAGCCTGCCTCACGGAGCTGAGGGGCTTCGAACAGAGAAGGTTGGCTTCGCCAGAAACAACCAGAAAAGGTACTCAGAGCTGACTCCCTCGATCAAAAAGTTGTGCAGTAGAAGGTGAAAAGCTGCACTGAACACTGTAGCTACAGGAAAATAGTACTACTTGCAACAGAATGAACTAGTACTCGGTATGTGAAGAACAGGAGCAAACGAGAAGCTTCTACTCACGAAATAAATCCAGGCTAAGCCTGTAGCCGAAGCATTAACTCCTCAAACCAAACAATGTGCACCGAGAGAAATCAACAGGGACCAAAGCTTTAAAGCATTCAAAGGATTAAAACAAATGCAAGGCAAGAATGGAGCAAGTAGGAACCTGGCGGCGCACACAGGAGAGAGAACGTGAGAGACAAAATGACCCAATAGAGAGGATTTGATTTCAGCCAAAAGGGTAGTCCAAACCCTAGGGATTGGGGTCCTATTTATAGGCAGCCCAACACTAGGAATATTCTACCAGCCCCTTAGGGTTTTTACAAACTCAAAAATAAAGGAAAAGACTCTACTGCCCTTAGGTATTTTTACAGAAACGACTGACTGACTGTGGGCCTAGAGTTACAGATGACTTATCCGGAAGCTAAGTTTTCGTAGCGACTACGGCTTTTCTTCTGGACAGTCGGATACAAGATCAACGATTGTCAGTTTTGCGCCGAAACTGACAAAGCCTCCACCAGCTTTGCACCAGGTACCCGGATTGGGCCGGCCCGACTCCGCAGCTCTCTCAGCCCGGCAATCGCTCACCGCCCGTGTACCTGAGTCAGTCCTGGTCAACAGCCCAGTGGGTCTTCTACTGCTTTTGGCCCATGCACCCGGATTGGGCCAGCCCGACTTCGCAGCCTCCTCTGCCCGACAGTCGCTCGGTGCCCGTGTACCTGAGTCACACGCGGCCCATGAAACAGCAGATCTCCTTTCTTCTTCAGTCCTCTTTGACTATCGTTGACAATGACTCATCACTTCTGGAGCCATGAGGCCCACGCTATTCAGCATGGCTCCTTAATCTCCCCCTTGATGAGTGCATTGTCAACACTCCTCTTTTCTCGGCTCTTCAGCACCTGCGAACAAATGTGGAAACACGAAAACAAAATACAAGAAAACAAAGAAGAAGAAAAAGAAGGTAAAAGTTTAACCCTAATGACCAAAAGCCGAACAAAAGCAAGAAGTGGTCATTATGGTTAACCAAAAACGTAAAAGCTCAAAATGAGTGCGATTATTTCAGAACAACAAGGATATCAACAGAGTAAAAACTCCCCCTTAAACTCTGATCCCAAATTTTCTCCCCCTTGTTGACAAGTGAACTCATCAAGCACTCAAAAGAGACACAGACTCCCCCTGAAATGCAACTCCCCCTCAAAATATGCAGTGAATGCAACTGGGGTGCAGGTGGAGTGTAGAAAGCATGCTTCTCAGATATGATTGACTGCAGTTACAACATCTAACAGGTATAGCAAAAGATATACTGTCTAAGACACATGGCATGATCAGTGCAACAGATGATATCTAAAGAAAGTCATTTAGCACGCATTTTTCAGTTTTTGCAAACAAAAGCATCACCACATGTTCCAGTAAACAAGCAAGGTATAGCATGAGATGCAAAAGCTAACTGATATCTACCAAGATAAGCATTGTCAAAAACAAAGTGCTTCAGCAAACTTGTTATCATTTCAATTTTCAAGCTTTTTCTTTTCCTTTTTTTTTCATTTTTACCAGGGGTTATTTGCATGTCAAACCTTATGCTGACCGACCAAGTCAAGCCTAGGCCAGAACTGGACCATCAGAAGCTTAAGACATTGGTCTTGGCATACACTACAGTGTCCTAGTTCATACCAAAGTGCTATGGTACGCAGTCCAGAACAATGCAGTGCGACAAGACAAACCCACCTGGATTTTTTCAATTTTAAGCATAAAAAGGCATGGAATTTTCATTTTTCTGGTTTATAGCATATTTCCATGATTAAAGCATACAGATGTCCAAGTTGCATATTTGCATCTATGTGATGAACTAGCTACAAGG
Source organism: Zizania palustris (assembly GCA_019279435.1). Taxonomy (NCBI): domain Eukaryota; kingdom Viridiplantae; phylum Streptophyta; class Magnoliopsida; order Poales; family Poaceae; genus Zizania; species Zizania palustris. The sequence goes on along the minus strand of JAAALK010000287.1, from coordinate 77,997,315 downwards.
CATGTAACAGATAGCAAAAACACTCAGCCTACACATGCTAGTTACCAGAAGCAATGGTGATCATTTTTCAAGTTTAAAGCATAAAAGCCATGCATATGACAGATATCAGACATATCAATTTGAACTGAAGCAAAGCATGATCATCGACAAGTAATCAAAAGCATGTACCAACTAGAATAAGTAAAGAAGATCAATCATATGACAGAAGCAAACTCAAAAGTGTGATAAGTGAATATGCAAGATATGAACACACACAGAAAGACTCAAGAAAAGAGTAAAGAGGAAAGAAAGAAAAAAAAACTGACGCAAAATATCCTAAAAAGGATACACAACACCCAAGTCCCCTCGTAAACGCTCAAATGTAGACTGATCTAGGGGTTTGGTGAAGATATCAGCCAACTGATGATGGGTATCAACATGAACAAGGTCAATGACACCTTTCTCATATTGATCCCGCAAGAAGTGAAAGCGCACATCAATGTGTTTGGTTTTTGAATGGAGACACGGGTTTTTCCCTACACTAATTGCACTGGTGCTGTCGCAAAACAAGGGAACTCTGGTAGGAAAGAACAACCCAAAATATCGTAGAGTGGAAATCATCCAAACCAACTGTGAGCAGCAGCTAGCAGCAGCTACATACTCAGCCTCTGTGGTCGAAAGAGCAACTCCAGATTGCTTTCGAGAAGACCAAGAGACAAGAGAAGAACCAAGAAACTGGCAAGTACCGGAAGTCGACTTGCGATCCAACCGGCACCCACCAAAGTCAGCGTCCGAAAAGCCAGATAGATCAAGAGATGATGATGCTGAATAATAAAGACCAAGATCAGGCGCATAAGTGAGATACCTGAAGATGCGCTTGACAGCCTGCCGATGAGATGCACGTGGTGAAGACTGGAAGCGCGCGCACAGTCCCACGACAAACTGTATGTCTGGCCTTGTCGCCGTCAAGTACAGCAGCGAACCGATCATCCCTCGAAACTCCCTTTCATTGACCTTGACACTGCTCTCATCCTTGTCCAGACCCCCAGAAGTGCCCATCGGGGTCATCTGCGGCTTCAATTCACCACCAAAGTCAAATTTCTTAAGCATATCACGAGTGTACTTACCTTGGTGGATGAAGGTGCCGTCCTTGGTCTGCTTGATCTGGAGCCCTAAAAAGTACTTGAGCTCACCCATGAGGCTCATCTCAAACTCACTGTGCATCTGCTCAGAAAACTTGGACACAAGAGAATCAGTAGTACCGCCAAATATAATATCGTCCACATAAATCTGAGCGACTAAGAAATCTGAAGCATCTCTGAGCAAGAAAAGAGTTTTATCCACAGAACCCATCACAAAGCCCTTCCCCAACAAAAATTTCTTCAACCGGTCATACCAAGCCCTGGGGGCTTGCTTCAACCCGTATAAAGCTTTGTGCAACTTAAAAACATGTCGAGGAAACTTAGGGTTCTCAAAACCGGGGGGTTGCCTAACATAAACCTCCTCTTCTATGTACCCGTTCAGAAAAGCACTCTTAACATCCATTTGAAAAAGCTTAAAACCCTTCGAAACGGCAAAAGCTAGAAGTATACGAATGGACTCAAGACGGGCAACAGGAGCGAATGTTTCTTCAAAGTCAATACCTTCCTTTTGGCAATAACCCTGGGCAACTAGTCGAGCCTTGTTTCGCACCACAACCCCATCTTCACCTTGTTTGTTCTTGAATACCCACTTGGTGCCTATGGGGTTGCATCCTGGTGGCGGCTCAACTAGTGTCCAAACCCGATTGCGGACAAAATTCTCAAGCTCTTCTTGCATAGCATTAATCCAATTAGAGTCAGAAAGAGCATGAGAAACATCTCTTGGCTCAAAAGATGCAACAAACGCAGATTCAGCGAACACAGCGAGAGAGGCAGAAGAACGCAAAGTTCTCTCAGTCAGATCACCTATGATGAGCTCTGAGGGATGGTCATGCTGAACTGCTCGGGTTCCCTGGTGATCTGAAGTCACCTCACCGGAGTCAGCAGCTGGCACCTCTGGACTCGACTGAGGGGGCTCGATCGAAGTGGAAGAAGTGATCAGTGGTCCGCCCTCATCATCAGTCGAAGTCTTAGAAGGTGTGGGCTCTGCGGGGGATGCAGAAGGCCCACCCTCATCAGCTGCTATAGTATCCTCATCTTCCTCAAAGATGGACTCTCCGAGCTCATCATCACTAGAAAGCTCAAAAGAAGGATTCAAAGAAGGCAAGGACTCATCAAATGACACCTCACAAGTCTCGACAAGCAGCTGGGATTCGAGGTTCCAAACACGGAAGCCTCGAGAATGCAAAGCGTAACCAAGAAAAACACCATCCCAGCAACGAGACTCAAACTTGTCCAAGTGCCCTAACCTCCTATGCCACTTCCAGAGCTCAGAAGAAGATCCAGCAATCAAACAACGAGAAGGGCCAAAAGAACTAGAGAAGTCAATTCGAAAAACTTTACCGAATGGTAAGATCTGACAAACCAAAGACCCTCTAGAATCAACCACAGAAGAATTGCCCTTCTTAAAACGCACTTCCAAACCATCCTCAAGAAGTTGTGAAACAGAAATCAAATTAAAGTTCAAATTTTTAACCAAAGCAACATTCTTTAAAGAGAAATGACCTGAAATGCGAATTGATCCTATGCCACTTACTTTCCCTTGACCGCTGTTCCCGAATGTGATGTACTCTTTGGAGCTCGGGGGAGTGAGACTGGAGAACCATCTGCGATGTCCCGTCATGTGGCGAGAGCATCCTGAGTCTATGATCCAAACATCCTCCAGTCCCCGGTCCTGCACAATCAGTGTCTGTAAGTGGGAGCAAATGGTCCGGCACCAGGTTTAGCAAAAGAGCTAAACCAGTGTCGAGCCATCTGCTCAAAAGATGGAAAGCGAAAACCATCAAAAGAGTTTGGACCAAAGCGCGGCTCAAAGCGCGGTCCTCGGTTCTGCCTAACCCTGCGGCCACGAGGTCCAGGACCGTAGCCAACACGGCCTGGAACTCTGCCGGAACGAACACCACCAACTGGAGCACGGGCAAGAACGCCGTCTCCTCTACCACCACCTACACGACGCGGCCTGGCCTCCAGCCTCTCCCCGCGCTGAGGAACACGCAGTCTACCACCCTGCTGGTAGAACTGCTCCTGATCACTACGAGCCCTCTCTGCTCTCTCAACCCGCTTCCTCCTGAAGCAGAACTCTGCAAGAAGCCCGTCTCTCTGACAGTACTCACAATGATAGGTAGGCTTCTTGGGATGTGGTTGAGGCTTGGGGTTCTTGGGCTTAGTGGTGATTGGTGTTGTCTTCTTGGGCTGAGAGGGTCCAGGAAGAGAGTCTAGAGAAGAGTGGAGGTGTTTGGGCTTCAGAACCCAGATAGGCTTCTTGGGTGGAGCTTTGGGTGGTTCATGAATCACTCCATCCTTGGGCTGACAAGCCTGGGAGGTCTCAGTGGAGTGAGTCTTGGGATACCTCTGCTCTGGGGTCATTTTGCTCCACTCCACTGCCCGACTAATGGCACTCTCAAAGTCAGCCTTGGTGTAGGTGTAACCTACCCCAAACCCATCCTGCCTCTTGAACTGCTGGATCATCATGCCAAGCTGTGGCTCTCTGGCACTGATCCAACTCAGGATAGAACGGAGGTAAAAGTTCTCATTCTGAGAATCTGCTAGCTCCTCTCTCAAGGAAGCTAGAACCTCCACCTGAGACAAGCAGGTCTCACACTCACTCTCTATTTGGACAGACTTCCCGGCTTTTAGCTTAATCAACTCCATTCTAAGAGACAGGCAGTTCTCACAGACAGTGGGTGGAACTGACAAAGTCTCAAGCTCTAGCCTAGTCTGCGCAAGCTCAGCTCTCAACCTCTCTAAATCACCCAAATGCTCATCGCCCTTGGATTTCAGCTCAGCTAAGGCAGCTAGATGAGATGGGCAATCAACACAGGGTGCGACGACAGTGGCTTGAGCATCTTTCAGCTCCAGCTGAGCGCTTTCAAGCTCAGTGGCCAAAGCGTCCCTCTCATCAACCCTTTCTGTGTACCTGGACTTCAGAGTCGACAGGTCACACAGAAGCACCTCACACTTCGGGCACTCACTGCTATCACCCAAGCAAGGGGAAGAAGATAGACTCTCAATTCTGCCGTTGGCCACGGCAAGCTCACTCTCTAATTCGTCTATCCTTTTCTTAGCCCCCCTAAGCAGTTTCTCCCGATATCTCAACTCCTGACGATTGCTCTCAAGTAAATCAACTATTTCGCGCTCGTATGATGATACCTTGTTGTCGTCGTCGGAGTCGTTGGAGGAGCTCTTTTCTTCTCTATCCCCAAGAGCCATAGAACAGAAGCTCTTGCGGGATCTTCGGCGCTGGTGTGAGCGGCTCTTCGGCTTGTCTCCGAAGGCCATGAAGCAAAGGCCTGCCGGATCATCCTTGTCCTTCCCCTTCTTGATGGTGATCTCCTCATCGCTTGAGCTCGATGAAGAGGAAGAAGACGTGGACCGCTTGGAGTAGCTCTTCTCCATCTCGGCGAAGAAGGCCTTGTCGCGCTTCTTGTTCTCTCGCCGGTAGTCCTTCAGGGCCTTCTTGAAGAATCGGGTCTTCGGCTTGCCCTTGTTGAATGATGAGCTCTCATGCTTGCCGGAGTCGTGGAAGCTACCACCGGTGCCCTTCTTGTGTCCATTGCGCTTGGGGCAGTCGGCGATGAAGTGTCCTGGATCACCACACTCAAAGCATCCGGATTTTGTGCCATGTCTTTTGAACATTCTCTTATCATAGACACGACGCACCCGGTTGTTAAAAAGACACAAATCATCATCTCCCAACAACTCAAGTTGGTCCTCAGTGATAGACATCAAGGAGAACCCAGCACAACTCACAGAAGAGGGATCAACAGAAGGTGTGGCAAGGGCCAGGGATTTTGATCCAGAACCAGTGAGATTTGATCTCAGCTGGATATCTACCTCAGTGGCCTTCAGCTTGCTAAACAACTCAGAAATGGTCAAGGTATCGTAAGAAGTGCTCTCAACGATATAGGATACCTTGATCTCCCAGATCTTTGGGTCCAAGGTATGGAGAACCTTGAGCGCCTGCTCGTGATCTGAGACTAACTGAGCACCCTCAGCCTTGTTGTCCCGAAGCTTGTTAATGATCGATTGAAAGCGACCAAACAAAGCTTCAACAGATTCACCCGGCTTTTGTGTGAAGTTCTCGTACTCACGCCGGTAGGTCTGATAGAGCCGAGCCTTGACCTGAGCTGTTCCCTCATGGTGTGCCTTGAGGGTAGCCCAGATCTCTCTCGCAGTGGAGAGATGGCTCACACGCTCAAACTCAGTGGGACCTAAACCAGAGAAAAGAATGTTCACAGCCTTACTGTTGCTCAGATGCTGAGCAATGATACCAGCAGTACCCTGCTCAGTGACTGGCAATATGACAAACGTGGTGTGAACACAAATGTCCCAAATGTCCGAACCCTGGCTCATGAGATAGGCTCGCATGCGAGTCTTCCAATAGTTATAGCCATAGGCTTCCAAGGACGGGACCTTGCCAGGAGACGTCATGGTCACTACTGGGGTTTAGAACCGGTTAAGGTATGGAAAAACCCTAACCTTGCTCTGATACCACTTGTAGGACCGAAAGTAGCGACCAGAGGGGGGGTGAATAGGACCGAAAGTAGCGACCTTTAGCTTCGCGCGAAGCCGGCTTCGCAGCTTCTCAGCGTCCTTCGCGCCGAAGCCTCGCAAGATGCCGAAGATTGTTGCGTTGAAGAAGGCCTTGGCCCTAGGCGCGAGTTCGAGCTCCGCCCAGGCGCAGGCGGCGGCGGTGGCGGCGACGAAGTCTGCAGCAAGGTGTAGGACCGAAAGTAGCGACCAGAGGGGGGGTGAATGGGCGCCTTTAAAAATTCTTTCGAATCAATGGCCTGTTCCCAATACCCAACGCACCTCAAAAAGACTACGCAGCAGAAAATAAACAAAAGGCCTAAGTCTAAAGGTTTTTAACCTAGAAGCAAATGATTATAACTGAGAATTATTAAATAAGTACAACTAGGCAGATGAACATGGTGTAACAGGCCTAAACTTCTCAATGAAATGATCTAAGTATGTGTAAGATGAAAAGAGAAGTTACTGTCCAAATTTGTCTCCTGTTCGGAACTGGGCGAAGCCTTCTTCGCACGTCGAAGTCTGCTTCGGAGGTTGGTGACGGAGTCCTGCTTCGGAGGTCAGTTGCGAAGCATGTTGAAGATGTCGAAGGTGTTTGGTTCTAATCTAGTTCGAAGTTGCAAGAAGCGAAGTATGCTTCGAAGAGAAGTATGACAAATGTCGGAGCCTGCTTCGAAGTGTGCACTTCGAAGACAAAACTTCGAACACAGCTTCGGACCGAATGCTTTGAAGCAAAACCTTCGAACAGAAAGCTTCGAACACAACACGCACACACGGGCAACCTTCGAATAAAGAAGCGAAGTCTGTCACACGACAGAAAACCAAGTCCAAAGCCTAGACTCTACTTCCGAAAAGAGCAAGCTTCGAAAAGAGAAGCGAAGGGTGACACGCCACACAAAAGTCAGTACGAGGCCTAGCGGAACTACAAGCTTCGAACCCAACTTCGAAATCTATCGAAGTATGGACTTCGAACAGCTAGAGCCGAAGCCCCTTCGCGTTGTCGTTCGAAGTATGCGATGCTGTTCAGAAAATATTTCGAAGCTAAGCAACACAGGACGCAAACTGAAGATCGAAGATCGAGCGAAGCCTTCGAAGATGTTAGATCGAAGCCTGCCTCACGGAGCTGAGGGGCTTCGAACAGAGAAGGTTGGCTTCGCCAGAAACAGCCAGAAAAGGTACTCAGAGCTGACTCCCTCGATCAAAAAGCTGTGCAGTAGAAGGTGAAAAGCTGCACTGAACACTGTAGCTACAGGAAAATAGTACTACTTGCAACAGCAAGAACTAGTACTCGGTATGTGAAGAACAGGAGCAAACGAGAAGCTTCTGCTCACGAAATAAATCCAGGCTAAGCCTGTAGCCGAAGCATTAACTCCTCAAACCAAACAATGTGCACCGAGAGAAATCAACAGGGACCAAAGCTTTAAAGCATTCAAAGGATTAAAACAAATGCAAGGCAAGAATGGAGCAAGTAGGAACCTGGCGGCGCACACAGGAGAGAGAACGTGAGAGACAAAATGACCCAATAGAGAGGATTTGATTTCAGCCAAAAGGGTAGTCCAAACCCTAGGGATTGGGGTCCTATTTATAGGCAGCCCAACACTAGGAATATTCTACCAGCCCCTTAGGGTTTTTACAGACTCAAAAATAAAGGAAAAAACTCTACTGCCCTTAGGTATTTTTACAGACACGACTGACTGACTGTGGGCCTAGAGTTACAGATGACTTATCCGGAAGCTAAGTTTTCGTAGCGACTACGGCTTTTCTTCTGGACAGTCGGATACAAGATCAACGGTTGTCAGTTTTGCGCCGAAACTGACAAAGCCTCCACCGGCTTTGCACCAGGTACCCGGATTGGGCCGGCCCGACTCCGCAGCTCTCTCAGCCCGGCAATCGCTCACTGCCCGTGTACCTGAGTCAGTCCTGGTCAACAGCCCAGTGGGTCTTCTACTGCTTCTGGCCCATGCACCCGGATTGGGCCAGCCCGACTTCGCAGCCTCCTCTGCCCGACAGTCGCTCGCTGCCCGTGTACCTGAGTCACACGCGGCCCATGAAACAGCAGATCTCCTTTCTTCTTCAGTCCTCTTTGACTATCGTTGACAATGACTCATCACTTCTGGAGCCATGAGGCCCACGCTATTCAGCATGGCTCCTCACAAGGCGCTTGGGGCCGAGGGACCTTCGGTCGCCGTCAGACAAGTTTGAGCAAACTTTGGAGATGAGGGCTTTGGCCTCAATGGATGAGTCTGTTCAAAGAGTTTGCGAGGGGAAGATTTCGGAGGAGATCTAGCTCCGAGTGCCTGCGAAGTTAGAGGCCATACCAAGGCCTCGGGCTGACGAGGTCGTGCTTTTTGAAGCATTCTTCGAGGAAGGCCTCGGGCTGTCAGCAGTGGACATGTTGAGCGAGGTGCTGAAGGCGTATAACTTTGAGCTTCCTCATCTGTCTCCAAATGCCGTGGTAAGGCTGGCTATTTTCGAGTGGGCCATGAGGGCCGAAGGCTACGAGGGGCGCGCAGATGTCTTCGTTGCCCTCCACGACGCTAACTTCTAGCCGAAGCAAAGGGAGGGGGCAGACTGCGTCAAGAGGGCCTTGGCCTTTGGGAGCGCCAACTTCCAACTCCGGAAGGAGTACCAAGACGACTTCTCAGCGAGGGCCATCAACAACAAATGGTACTCGAAGTGGGACCAGGAGTGGTTCTACGCTTCGGTGGGTGCGAACTCTCCCCTTCAGAGTACCAACGCACTCATCTCTTACCGACGTGAAGGCATGGTGAAGACGAGCCCCGACGTCCTCCGGTCAAGAATCCTGCTCCTGCGGAGGGTGGCTTCGAGGATGAGCACAAGGGACCTCGCGAAAGAGTTCATCACCCTTCGGTTCAGCCCCCTCTCGCTCTCTTGGTCGGAGGGTCTTTTCCAACCTTCAGGCTCGAAGGGACCAAGCAAGGTGTCGGTGGAGTGCCTTAATAAGACTTCGATTTCTTCATCTTCGTACTTTGCAAAAATAACTTGTGCTAACTTGAAATTTGATGAAGCTGCTCGTGAAGTAAGGCCTCCGGAGGAGGCAGTCATAGCTGTGGAGGGCGTCGTTGGAGCTCCGACGCCTGAGGAGCAAACTCAGAGGCTCGCTCTAGTGGGGACTTGGGAGCGCTGGAATAGAGTGTGGACCTGGCTCGGCGTCGAGGGGGTCCAAGCGCTTCCAGACTTCGCTAGCCCAACACCCTCGGTGAGCGGCTCCAAGAGGAAGAGGGTGGACGACGAAGAACCAGAAGCCTCGAGGGTTCGCTCGGAGCTCCCAGCGGACGAAACCCCTGCTGCGGAGGAGCCAACGGCCATGAGCCTTGGTGTTGAAGTGGAGCCAGCAGATGCTCCGACGGCGACGACCAAAGTGGTGGCGGTGGAGGCTACAACGACGACCTCTTCGGGTGCGGGAGCTGGGGCCTAACCCGCGCAGTGAAGGGACTGGGGAGCACACATCGCTCCCATCTCCTTCAAAGACATCTCCTCCGACGAAGGTAAACACTTGATCACTCTTCTTTTTTACATTCATGAATATTGACTTGTACTTTTCTGCAGATGCTGATGGCAGCACGTGGCCTGCCGTGCCGAGGCCCACAGGGACCTCCGGCAGCAACGGGAGCAGCATCTCGGAGTCTGAGAGCACTTTGTCCGAAGAGGATGGGGGGACGGCCGCGGTGAAGGGGTCCTTCGGGAGGAGGTCGAAGAAATTGTCGAGGTGGTGGACCGGAGCCCGGCTCCACGGGAGCTTGCGCCGGATGAGTCCATGACGGAGATGGTCCGGCCTCTGCAGCCGAGGGTGCCCTTGACAGAGGCAGCCATCCACGCATTCAACGAGGGATGCACTGCTATAGGGGAAGGGAGCTTGGTGGCGCAGCTTTGCTACTCGGGCCCCTTGGACCTCTTCGCAAATGCCCACAAAGCCATCGTCCAGGTGAGCGAAGCCTGAAATGATCTTCGAGTCATACTTGCTTTTTTACTCAACACTTAGGATTTTCTTGAACCTTTTCAGGCCTTCGCGCTGAATGCTGCAGCAGCAGTCTCCGCGGACCATCGGATGGCTGACCTAGCAGAGGAGAAGGACACCCTTCGGTGCGAGGCCTCAAGGGAGGCCGAGAGGCAAAGCCAGGCCGAACCAGCAGAAGAGGCGGCGAGGTCCAAGGCAGTCAAGGCGAGGGAAGCCTTGTCCTCGGAGACTAAAAAGCTTCGAGAGGCACTTCGGGCTTCGGAGGAGGCCAGGGCGAAGCTGGTGGCGGAGTGCTCTGAACTTTGCGTAGCCATCCACTGCTTGGAGAACTTCGTGGTCCGAGGGGTCGACGAGGCCACATCGAGCTTGACTACAGTCCTCGAGCAATTGGTGATTGAGTGCCAGGCCCCGTACTTCAACCCTCAAGACCCAATCGGGGAACGGCTCGAGTTCCTGCGGATTGCTGCTGTGAAGACGGAGACGTCAATGAAGGGCTTCGCTCTAATGGATGGCCGAGTGGCGGGCCAAGGAGTGTTGCAGATGCTTCACGACGTGGGGTGCAACCACCTCGAGGCGGCAACCTCGACGACTCCGATGGCTTTCGGAGGCCAGCACTTGGTTTCACTGCCTTCGGATGTCCGCGGACCATGGCACCGTCTTCAGGAACCTTCTAAGGCCCAAGGTTGCGAGGCAGTCCTCGACCTCCAACGGCTCTCCCGCCTTCACCGAGCCAGGGCACAAGCCTCGCCAGCTCAGCCTTCGATGTCGAAGCCTCCTCCTCCGAAGGTGTAGACCTCCTTAGGCTCTTTGTAATTCTTAGATGTAGGCTTTGTGTTGATAGCAAAAAATGGCAGTAATGGCTAGATTGTCAAAATATCAATTTTTGGTTATTTGGGCCGAAGGTACACATGTCCAGGGTCTGTCCTAAGCCCTGCAGGGCTGAAGTCCATTGAGCTATGGGCTCTGAAAGCCTCTAGCCAGCCCATGGGCTTCGGCCAGGAAGCCTTCGGAGGCCCACGTTGCCGAAGCTTCGACCCGAGGAGCAGGCCTCGACGGGCCTAGCCGAAGCCCACCTCGGCAGAGATAGAGTTGTTTGCGTCACCGGCTCAATCTCTATCTCTATTTGGCCGGATTAATAGCAGATTAGATTAGGAGTTAACCCCCTATAAATAGAGAGGCATGGCCGGCGTGGAGAGCCCCCCACCCAACTCAAACCAAACCAAAGCCCATGCTTTGATCGTATTTACTTTACCTTTATTTTCTTGTACCTTTTCGTGGGTTTGCCTGGAAGCCCTCCGCCGGCCACTATGGAATAGTGGTAATCCTTGTTACTTTGCCTGTGAAGTATCCGTTAATCTACGTAATAGATTGCTATCGCCTTGTTACTTCGCCCGTGAAGTATCCGCTAATCTGCGTAATAGATTGCTACCTTCGCTACTAGTGCAACACTTAGCAAAATTCGGTCCTCAAGCCGAATTGGTACTTCGCATCATCTCTGTTGCAGGTTCGCACGTTCGGAGCCGCTTCGTCGGAGGTGTCTGGAGCTGAGAGATCAGTTTTGGAGGTCCCCAGGACACCCTTCGGCGGGACTGCAGGCTCCGGCAACAGGCTTCGCCAGCATACTTCGTCGCCTCAGGATTCACCACGACCATACTCCGCACCAGACAAAGTTGCACTCGTGCACGGCCCTCGCGTCACTATTCTGTAGTTTGCTGTATCGGAGATCGCACGCCGAACCCCGCCGTTCGGAGGTAATCACCGCGTCTAGATCCGTTCGGAGTCCATCTTCGACCGGATCATTCTGAACGCCGAAGCACCCTTCGGCGGAGTACTTCGCACTAGACACCGAAGGTACCCTTCAGTGACCCCTTCGCACCAGACTTCGAACCAGGCGGCTTCCGACTGGTTTGCTGATTTTATTTCGTTTAATCCATCTCTTTTGGCTAATTGGATTATTTTGTGTAATCTGGTTGCCTGGCGACTCCACCCCCTTATCAATATTAAGGGTAGTCGGAGCGCGACGTCGGTGCCACGTCACGCTTAGGCTTGTCCCTAAGTATCCGTGCACTTTTGGATCGTCGAACTGACCCAAGTGCGGGGGCACGTTTCCATGTCAACACACTTTTTGGCGACTCCGCTGGGGAAGGCTACGCCAACATAATGAGTACGTCTACATCGGCCACCAGTACATCTACATCGACTACTACATCTACACCACCGATGGACGCAATAGGAGGAGCAGATATCGACAACCGCAACATATTGTCACCTACGCTTGAAGATATCCCCGCAGAAGACCGAGCAGAGATCGAGGCAAAGTTAAAGGCGCTCCAAGACATGATGCTTGGGGGCTACGTCAAGACACGCGCATGCTTCATCAAGCGCGACATCGTCACCCCCGACCTCGCTCAGGTCCAGGTAACACATGTATCGCCTCGTTTATCTTATTTAGAAATTGAGCAAAAAATAGCTGCATCAGTAGATCAAGCCGTTAGCGCTTCGCTAGCCAATCGTTTAGATTCGGCAGTCAGCTCCCAGGTAGAGGCAACTCTTAGGAGGTTCGGCTTTACTGAGGCCGTACCCCCGGTTCCTATAGCTAGTGCACCTCCGGCAAACCATTTGTACGGTAGAACTAACGACAGCACTGGCGCAATCATGTCTCCGGCCTCATCACTTATGGTCGAGACCAATCATTATACCTACGGTCAAACTAACACTGCATACCACGCACCACCTGCGCCAATACCCGCGCTGCCCGCACCACACGCGTAGATGCCCGGACACGAGCATGTCACACAAATAGCGCGTAGGGAAGACGCCCATGGCCGACACGCCGATATCCCACCGCGTGTCACGCCCCCGCATGAGAGGCGCGCACAAGCAACATACCAATATGATATAGAGGAGCGGGTCCGCGCATTATTTAGGGAGTGTGCTGGCTTCGTGCCCAACGGACGGGTCAGGGTTTACCGTAAACCATACCCCGACCACCTTGATACAGTACCCTACCCCCGCGGCTATAGAATCCCTGAATTCACTAAATTCGATGGCGAGGGTAGCAAGACCACACTAGAGCACGTTAGTCAATTTTTGTCGTAGTGTGGAGAGGTTAGCGGGATAGACGCCCTAAAGGTTAGACTATTTTCTCTCTCGCTATCCGGCACTGCTTTCACTTAGTTTTCGGTGCTCCCGCCGAACTCCATCCACATGTGGAACGATTTAGAGCGGAAATTCCATGATTATTTCTACACAGGTGAGACAGAACTTAGGCTTTCGCATTTGACATCGGTTAAGCAAAAATCTAATGAGAGCGCCTCTGAGTACATCAAGCGTTTCAGGGATACTAGAAACCGATGTTTTAGCTTTAATATTTCAGAAAGGGACTTGGCGGAGTTAGCTTTTAACGGGTTACGTTCTGAAATTAAAGAAAGATTAGATAACCAAAACTTTTTAGAAGTTAGCCAAGTTCTACAGCAGGCTCTGGTCTAAGAAGGCCGAGCCAAAGATAAGAAATTTATTAAGACATTTAGCAAGCCTAGGGCCGAAATCCACATCATGGAACGCTCTGATGAGGAGGAGTCAGAGGAAGAGGATTCGGCCGACATGTACGCGACCGAATGGGTTTGGAACACTAAAAATAAACCTGTCACTTCCTCCAAGTTACGACCATCCCCCACAAAGAATAGACTTAGTGAGGTCAAGTACTCGTTCGATATAACTAAATGTGATAAAATATTTGATTTTATCTTAAAAAGTCAGTTTCTCAGGTTACCTAAGGGTCAAGTCATCCCACCTGCCGATGAGTTAAAGAAGCATCCATATTGTAAGTGGCATGATTCACATTCGCATAATACTAATGATTGCAATGTTTTTCGACGGCAGATACAATCGGCCATAGAAGAAGGACGATTGAAGATAGACCATGATCCAAAGATGAAGCTAGATAAAGATCCTTTTCCAGTCAACGCCGTCGACCTCAGCGAAAAGAAGGTGTTGATTCGGCCAGAACAGGCCGAGTCAGCTAAAGGGAAGGATGTAATTGTTGGAGAACCGCGCACTCGCACACTCGTGCCAAAGAACCCCGAGGTAGGAGTGTGGAAACAGAACATTAACACCCCTTCGGCCAAGGCTCCCAAGAGGCCGAAGGTGTCATATGATATGCTATTGAACAAGCATCAGAGAAGGGCCAAGGAAGCAGGTCCACGCGCTAAGCTAAAACAACTGAAGGGGCCTAGACCCTCGAAGGGTGGCTTCGGACCGAAGCAGACGAACCCTCCGCACGAAGACTTCGGGCCACAGTGGTCTGATGCTCCGCACGGTGGTTCCGAGCCACAATGGCCGAACCCCCCGTACGACGGCTTCGAACCCCAGTGGTTGGGTCCCCCATGCAACATCTTCGGCCCCCAATGGCCGAACCCCACACCATGTTGGACGTCTCCGATGGGAGGCTTCAGCCCACACTAGCCGAATGTACCTCCGGCTTGGCAGGACCCTTCGCTGGTGTGGTCTGAAATACCTTTGACTTGGCCGAACCCCCCTCCAGGTAACGGGTTCGGCTCATAGTGGGCGAGGCCACTAGAGCCGCTGATGCCTCCGCCGTATGACTGGGCGGGGACCCCGTGGGCTCCGTACGTATCTGGGTCAGGGTACCCTTCGCAACCTAACACTATGCCTTGTTTTCCTTTGGAGTATTATGGATGGCAGGGGCAAGCAGACACAGCGGAGGGGGCATCGTCCACAGACTATCCGTGGTGCCTCCGAATCGGACCATGCGGGATGAAGCCGAAGGGTGCGAGCACGCAGAGGCCGAAGTCAGGGAGTCCGAAGCCATAACTATCAGAGTTGGGTCTCAGGAAGTCCCAATCCCGAAGACTTTGTCACCGACGTCTGACGGAGGTAAGTCTCATGCTTCGGCTGAGCTCTGCGCCGAAGCATGGTTCGGTCGGCCGAACGAGGCCTACCCGTCTGACGGGGTTCGTAGCGAAGCTCCCTCCGAACGCGAGGTGCGCAAGGCCGAAGGGCGCAATGCCACTTCGTCCAGAATTAATAAAAGTTGAACAGTGGCACCAGGAACCAAACCACAGCCATCTTGGGCACCTCCCGACATGTCCAAATCACAGAAGAGATGCTTGCAAAGACTACGAGCACAGGAGATGCGCGAGAAGAAAGCTGAGGCCGAGCGCGACGCAATCTTTGAAGAGATCCGCCCTCGGCCAGCTACCAAACTGGTATGGAGGGAGAAGCCGGTTGAGATAACCAACCCGACCCCTAGTCCAAGCGACGACGACGACATGCTCGACGATGATTACTCGCCCATCTCTAAGGGACCCGCACCCCAGGTGATGGACATCAACATCATCACGCTGCCTGCCGAGTTCGCCCTACCATGGGACGAGGTTGAGGTCGCTCAATTGAACCTCAGTCCGTGCAACACCATCTTTGAGAAGCCCGAGGACTCGGCTCACCATCTAAAGCCCCTCTATGTCAGGAGTCACATCGATGGGAAGCCGATTTCCCGGATGCTCGTCGACGGCGGCGCCACTGTTAACTTAATGCCTTATTCGTTATTGAAGAATCTTGGTAGGGACGAAGATGACCGGAAGAAGACTAACTTGATGCTCAACGGCTTCAACGGCGAGAGCTCTGAGGCCAAGGGAGTGCTCTCTATGGAGTTGAAGGTGGGCAACAAGACATTGCCAACAGCGTTCTTCGTCGTCGATGTACAAGGTAACTATAGCGTGTTACTCGGACGCGACTGGATTCACGCAATTTTTTTGCATTCCCTCTACTCTGCACTAGTGCTTGATACAGTGGGACGGCGATGAGGTGGAGGTCATCCCCACGGATACTTCGGCCCAAGTAGCTTTGGCCGATGTGTCGGTTGACGCTGTCCATAACAAAGTAGAGTGTCTATCAGGTAGAGATCTTTCGGATTACGATTTTGTTAGTGTATCCGGAGGACGGTTTGTACCAGTGTCTGTAAAGCCGGTTGGAGTAGCACAGCTATTTTTGTATTGATAGTCATGTCTAGCAAGAGTAATCTAGATTGGCTAAAGTCTCATGTGGAGCAGTATCGGTCTAATAAAGACGGTATTGTCGAGGCCATCGAGGACTTTAGCGAAGTAGAGAAATTAGGGCAAGGTTTTGCATCAGCCAATCCCTTGGAGGAAGTTGATATAGGTAATGGCAGCATCCAAGGCCGACTTTTGTAAACCAACATTTGCAGCCCGATGAAAAGGCTAAAGTAATAAAGTTACTTCGGTCGTATGTCGATTGTTTCGCATGGGAATATAGCGAGATGCCAGGACTAAGCCGCGAGCTCGTGGAGCATCGGCTGCCCATCAAGTAAGGATTTAGGCCTTATAAGCAGCCTCCCCGCCACTTTAATTCGGCCGTCTATGACCGAGTTAAGGAAGAAGTGGAGCGACTACTTAAGGCTGAATTTATTAGGCCATGCATGTACGTGGAATGGGTTGCTAATATTGTGTCTGTAGAGAAGAAAGGGAGTGGCAAGATACGGGTATGCATTGATTTCCGAGATCTAAATAGAGCCACTCCGAAGGACGAGTATCCAATGCCAATAGCCGACATGCTGATCAACGATGCTTCAGGACACAAGGTACTAAGTTTTCTTGATGGCAATGCCGGTTATAATCAAATATTTATGGCCGAAGAGGACGTCTATAAGACTACCTTTCGATGCCCTGGTTTTGTCGGTTTGTTCGAGTGGGTCGTCATGACTTTGGGTTTGAAAAATGTCGGCGCCACGTATCAGCGCGCTATGAACTTGATCTTTCATGACTTGTTAGGAGTCATGTTAGAAGTTTACATCGATGATGTTGTGGTCAAATCGGACGCTATGGGAAACCATTTAGCCGATTTGAAGGTTGCTTTCGATAGAATGCGATAGTATGGGTTGAAGATGAACCCCACTCAAGTGTGCTTTTGGTGTGTCGGTGGGTAAGTTCTTAGGTTTCATGATTCATGAGAGAGGCATAGAAATTGATCCTAAGAGACTTGAAAAGATTAGAAACGTTGCAGCACCGACATGCAAGAAGGATGTGCAAAAGTTGCTAGGCAAGTTGAACTATTTGCGTCGCTTTATATCCAACTTGCCCGGCAAGATTGATGCCTTTGTCCCCATACTCTGGCTAAAAAACGAAGTCGAGTTCGCATGGGGGGCAAGCCAACAAAGTTCTTTTGAGAAGATCAAGGAGTGCTTGTCATCACCGCCTGTGGTGAGAGTACCCAAGGCTGGGATTCCGTTTCGGTTATATATCACCGCTGAAGGTGGCGTGATTGGAGCCGTGCTAACCCAGGAGGTAGAGGGAAAGGAGTACATCATCACATTCTTGAGCCGCCGCCTACTGGACGCCGAAACCAGGTACGCGTTTGTGGAACGGTTGTGTTTATCCCTTTATTACGCGTGCACTAAGTTACGCCATTATCTTCTCCCCACTACATATGTTGTCGTTTGCCAAACCGATGTTATAAAGCACATGTTACAGAAGCCGATTCTATGTGGAAGAATCGGAAAATGGGCTTACGCTTTGATTGAGTACGATTTGGCCTACGAGCCCCTGAGAGCGGTGAAAGGCCAAGTCGTAGCCAACTTTATAGTTGATCATCACATAGATGTTAGCTGGAGTGATACTATTGCTCTAGTTGAGGTAGTACCATGAAAAATTTATTTTGATGGTTCGGCTTGCAAGAGTGGCCAAGGCATTGGAGTGGTTCTCATATCACCTAGTGGTATGCGCTTTGAAGCCTCGGCCCGACTAGAGTTTTCTTCCACTAATAACCAAGCCGAATACGAAGCTTTGTTGCTAGGACTTGAACTACTAGAGTCTGTAGGCGCTAAACATGTTCACACATATGGTGATTCGTTATTAGTAGTACAACAAGTAGCTAAGAATGCTCAATGTTTTAATGGCTTGCTGAATAGTTACTTGGACAAATGTCTAGACATAGTTACTACTTTTGATGATTTCAAAATATCTCACGTGTCAAGAGAAGCCAATTCAGTCGCAAATGATTTGGCTCAGCAGGCATCTGGCTACCAAGTCAGGAGAGGGACATTTTCTGTATTGGAGAAGCCGGTGTTTTGTCTTAATGCCGAAGCCAGTAAAGGTGGGTGGGCGCACGCCTCGGGTCGAACCCCTCGGGTCGCCGAAGGCCCCCGCACGCCGAATCCCCTGGATCGGAGTGCTCTGCCGATCAAAGGATCTAGCACGCCGGAGCCCATAGTGCGAAGCCTCCTAGACGGAGAAGGCTCCCCGGAGTCCGAACCCTACGAAGAGCTTCAGCCCAGCACACTCCGAATGGCCACCTCGGCCAGGCTTTGGCAGGAGCTTGAATGGCTCGGGGGGCACCCCGAAGTCAGTATTTTAGAAGTTTTTTCAGAAGGGGAACTAACGAGGCCCTCTAAAACCTGTAAGGGCGATTGGAGAGCCCCAATCGTCCAGTATTTGAGAGACCCCAGCCAAAGGGTTGATCGGAAGGTTCGGCGACAAGCGTTCAAATTCGTGTTGATGGACGACACATTGTATCTCCGAACCATCGATGGAGTGCTACTAAAGTGTTTAGACCATGAGCAGTCCCGAGTGGCTGCAGGAGAAGTCCATGAGGGGCTTTGCGGCACTCATCAGTCGGCCCAAAAAATGAGTTGGATGCTCAAAAGAGCAGGGTTTTATTGGCCGACTATGACCGAAGACTGTTTCAAGTACTATATAGGATGTTAAGCATGCCAAAAGTTTGGCAATATTCAGTTGGCTCCTGCCTCATTACTCAATCCTATTGTCAAGCCATGGCCGTTTCGAGGTTGGGGTCTAGACTTCATCGGCCAGATCCACCCTCCTTCCTCAAAAGGGCATCGGTTCATGTTGATGGCAACAGATTACTTCACTAAGTGGACTGAGGCCGTACCTCTCAAGAACATGACTCAGAATGAGGTACGTGATTTTATTTTGAAGCACATCATACATAGATTCGGCATTCCCCAAACTCTTACTACGGATCAAGGTAGTTCATTTGTTTCTGGAGAAGTAAGGGACTTCGCCGAATATTATGGTATTAAGTTGATAAACTCTTCACCTTACTATGCTCAGGCCAATGGTCAGGCCGAGTCTAGTAATAAAACCGTGATTAAGCTCATTAAGAAGAAAATTGAGGAGTTTCCTAAAAGGTGGCATGAGGTGCTTTCCGAGGCGCTATGGGCTTGTAGGATTGCAAAGCACGGTGCTACCAAGGTCAGTCCATATGAGTTGGTATATGGACAAGAGGCCGTTCTGCCTGTAGAGGTAGATCTTGGCTCCTTAAGAGTATTAAAGCAAGACAACTTATCGGTCGACGAATATGAAACTCTTCTAAAAGATGATCTAGAGGAAGTGACCGATAAGAGACTAAGGGCTTTAGAAGCTATAGAAGTAGACAAGAAGAGAGTAGCTAAAGCCTACAATAAGAAGGTTAAACCAAAATCGTTTCAAATGGGAGACTTGGTGTGGAAAATCGCTCCCGACAACGCATACGTGATGGAATCCCTGCAGGGAGAGCAGTTTCGAAGAGCTTTGAATGGTAGGTACTTGAAAGGGTACTTCCCAAGTGTGTGGCAAACATCATAAAAGTGTCAAAAAGCTGATACGAATGGTATCGTCTTCAACTCGTTGTGCTTTTAGTTCACTAGTTCACTAAAAGGCAGGGGCATGTGTTGATAGCAAAAAAATGGCATTAATAGCTAGATTGTCAAAATATCAATTTTTGGTGATTTGGGCCGAAGGTACACATGTCCAGGGTCTGTCCGAAGCCCTGCAGGGCTGAAGTCCATTGAGCTATGGGCTCCGAAAGCCTCTAGCCAGCCCATGGGCTTCAGCTAGGAAGCCTTCGGAGGCCCACGTTGCTGAAGCTTCGGAAGCCTTCGGAGGCCCACGTTGCCGAAGCTTCGGAAGCCTTCGGAGGCCCACGTTGCCGAAGCTTCGGCCCGAGGAGCAGGCCTCGACGGGCCTGACCGAAGCCCACCTCGGCATAAATAGAGTTATTTGCGTCACCGGCTCAATCTCTATCTCTATCTGGCCAGATTAATAGCAGATTAGATTAGGAGTTAACCCCCTATAAATAGAGAGGCATGGCCGGCGTGGAGAGCCCCCCAACTCAAACCAAACCAAAACCCATGCTTTGATCGTATTTACTTTACCTTTATTTTCCTGTACCTCTTCGCGGGTTTCCCTGGAAGCCCTCCGCCGGCCACTATGGAACAGTGGTAATCCTTGTTACTTCGCCTGTGAAGTATCCGTTAATCTACGTAATAGATTGCTATTGCCTTGTTACTTCGCCCGTGAATTATCCGCTAATCTATGTAATAGATTGCTAGCTTCGCTACTAGTGCAACACTTAGCAAAATTCGGTCCTCAGGCCGAATTCGTACTTCGCATCATCTCTATCGCAGGTTCGCATGTTTGGAGCCGCTTCGTCAGAGGTGTCCGGAGCTGAGAGATCAGTTTCGGAGGTCCCTAGGACACCCTTCGGCGGGACTGCAGGCTCCGACAACAGGCTTCGCTAGCATACTTCGTTGCCTCAGGCTTCGCCACGACCATACTCCGCACCGGACGAAGTTGCACTCGCGCGCGCCCCTCGCGTCACTATTCTGTAGTTTGCTGTATCGGAGATCGCACGCTGAACCCCACCGTTCGGAGGTGATCACCGCGTCCAGATCCGTTCGGAGTCCATCTTCGACCAGATCAGTACGAACGCTGAAGCACCCTTCGGCGGAGTACTTCGCACCAGACGCCGAAGGTACCCTTCGGTGACCCCTTCGCACCAGACTTCGAACCAGGCGGCTTCCGACTGGTTTGCTGATTTTATTTCGTTTAATCCATCTCTTTCGGCTAATTGGATTATTTTGTGTAATCTGGTTGCCTGGCGACTCCACCCCCCTTATCACTATTAAGGGTAGTCGGAACACGACGTCGGTGCCACGTCACGCTTAGGCTTGTCCCTAAGTATCCGTGCACTTTTGGATCGTCGAACTGACCCAAGTGCGGGGGCACGTTTCTATGTCAACAACTTGTAAACAACTCATCATCTTATTAATATAAATGCGGGGGTACTTTATACCTGCCCAGGCTCAGCCTTCGGATGTTGAATTCAAAGTACTTGAGGACTCTGAGGAGCTTCGCCAGATTTGGATGGTGCTCGAAGTAGCTAGGTCCGAAGGCCCCCTAGATTTAAGCTTCCGAGGGGCCCTAGGGGCAAAGCCATTCCCGAAGTATCCCAGGAACTGCTGGCTGCCGTGAAGACAGAGCCTCTTCGGAGTTCTTCATCCTCGCCAGACATAAGTTGTTTTTAAGTAGGCTTAAGCGGCGTCGAAGAAGTGTAAACGAACTCGGACCAAAAGGAAGGTTTTAAGAACTCCAGGCTCTAAAAACTGAGCTAGTCCAGGAGGTAGCTCTAGGGGTCAGAGAGGTCTCCGTTTCTACTTAGGCTTAGATAGTAATTTTTCCTGATTATGATGTTTGTAATGTGATTTTATCAAGCAATATAATTTGTTTGAGAAGCATCGTTTAATTGTGCCTTATTCCCCTGCCCCTCTTCGTGGGTGGGGGGCCTTATGCAATGCAATAGGGCTGGTCGCACACAACGCCCGACATATTAAAGCTGAGGCTTCGAAAATAGTACTTGATAACCACAAACTCAACTTTTTCGTAGAGTTCTTCGAACTGTATGTTCGTATTATGATATCTTACCTAATAAAGGTAGATTAGGCGATGCATCGAACTAATGGTTCGATGCCAAAAAATATGTCACTATGGACTTGGTAAGGAGCTTCGAACTTATAAGTTAGAGCCTCAAAATTGGTCACTTAGGACTCTTGATGGGTTTCATTTGGCCTGGGCCTTGAAACCTTATAGTGTGGTCACCTTCGACTCTTTTTAAGACGCTTTGAACCTAGAGGATCAGAATTTGTTTGTTTAAAGTCCTTAGACTCTTCTACAGATGCTATCAAGATGGTGGCTCAGAATCCGTAGGTTTTGGCCACCTTCGGCTCTTTTTCAGATGCTTCAAACCCAGAGGATCGAAATCTGGTTGTTTAAAGTCCTTAGACTCTTCTACGGATGCTATCAAGCCGGTGGCTCGGAATTCGTAGGTTTTGGCCACCTTCGGCTCTTTTTCAGATGCTTCGAACCCGGAGGATCGAAATCTATTTGTTTAAAGTACTTATACTCTTTTACGGATGCTATCAAGCCGGTGGCTCGGAATCCATAGGTTTTGGCCACCTTCGACTCTTTTTTAGATGCTTCGAACCCGGAGGGTCGGAATCTGTTTGTTTAAAGTCCTTAGACTCTTCTACGGATGCTATCAAGCCGATGGCTCAGAATCCATAGGTTTTGGCCACCTTCGGCTCTTTTAAGAATGCTCCAAACCAGTGGTTCGAACTTCGTTATTTATAGTCCATAGACTCTTCTACAGATGATATCAAGCTGGTGGCTCGGAATCTGTAGGTTTTGGCCACCTTCGGCTCTTTTATGGAATCTCTGAACCAGTGGTTCGAAGGCCGTTTATTGGGTTCTGATGAAAGATGCTTACCTCCACAAGCATCTCCGTTCCCCTGATGCATCCACCAAGGGTAGGGAATATTGATGGGTAAGCATAATTCGAACCACAAGCTTTTATTCATTTAGAAAGGTACTTTACAATTATTTACAAGGACCCCTAAGCGTAATAACGTTTAAGGTGCTCCACATGCCATGCATGCTTTAACTCTTCCCCTTCTAAATTTGCTAATTTAAAAGACCTAGGGTGCCCTGAGCGTAGGATAATATATGGTCATTCCCATTTGTTTCCTAATTTCCCCGGAGAAATTACACTTCGCAGTACCAAATGACCCGGTCTAAGTTCATTAACTTTTACCTTCGGGTCATACCATGCTTTTGTCTGGTCTTGGTACTTTGTAAAATTGGCGATAGCTCAAAGCCTCGTTTCTTCAGACAAGTCAAGCGAAGTGCTTCTTTCATCTTTGTCTTCTGGCTCAGTTGCACGGAGGGATCCACCTTTCAGCTCCGTTAGAGTCATGGCCTCGTCTCCGAACAACAACCTGAATGGGGTAAAACCTGTAGACCTAGCTTGAGTTGTCCAAATGGACCATAAAATCTTAGTGCTATCTAGGAAAACTTAGATCTAACTTTTTCTGTAGATTTCGAAAATGTATTTATTTGCCTTATTCGGAGTCCGTATGCAAAAGATATGACTGTTTTATCAAAGACAATTTGAATTAGGGTTTTGAGGTTCTAGTTCGGACATGAATTGCAAATCAAAGGGGATTTCTGGGTGGTGGATAGTATAAGGGATTTAGATAAAAGGATCACAATACTAACCAGCAACCGTACTTGACCAAGGATACAAACTCGATACTACGGACTCTGAAACCAAAACGTGCAAAGGCTAGGGATGGTCTTGGATTGGGGAAAACCTACGACTACAAATTTTTTGGTGGCTTTTTCGTGGACTATGTGATGAATATGAAATCGATCTAATCTAAGATACACGAACCTGACAGTAAACCAAGCTCTACTACCACTTGATGCGCATGGGGGGTGCCCGATCTTTCGTCAGGTGGGGGATAAACAATGATTTGTGGAGAACTCGACGTTGATGATCCGGCTTCCGATCCACGAGATCGGCCCTTGCAATCACTACACCACTGCTCAATTGGTTATCAACCAAGCACAGCCTGATTGACCTCGCCAGGAAGGCTAATCCTTGCATGCGAATCGAATAACACAAGCAAGAACGCAGAAAACGCAATCGAATTAAAATTCTATTGGAATCTATGAGTTGGGGTTCACTTACAAATCCGGCGAAGCGGCGGCTATAAAAGCAACGTGTAAACTAAACCCAAAAACCCTAGATATCTATAGAGACACCTTATATAGTAGTTTGGGACGCACCCCTAATGGGCTTTGGGCCCAATAACGCTGGATTTCGTCGCGCCAGTGCTCGGCGTTGGATTTTGTCGTGTTAGAGGCTTCGCACCAAACCCACTGTTTGGAGGCGATTTCGCACCGCGATCTATTCGGAGCCTGTCTTCGGCTAGATCGATCTGAACGCCGAAGGCTATCTTTGGCGCACCCTTCGCACCAGACGCCAAGGATCCCCTTCGGTGACCCTTCGCATGGTACTCTCCGAATCAATCAGGCTCTGTTCGGCCAATTGGTTTATTTTATCTATATATTTCGGCTAATTGGATGATTTCTTTGTGATCTCATTACCTAGTGACTCCACCTTCCTTGCCACTATTAAGGGTAGTCGGAATGCGATATCAGTGTTGTGTCACGCTTAGGCTCATCTCTAAGGATCCACACGCTTTTGTATCGTCAAACCGACCCAAGTGCGGGGGCACGTTTTCTTGTCAACACAATTTTTGTCGACTCCACTAGGGAAGGCAACGCCAACATGACGAGTACATCTGCATCGGCTACAAGTACCTCTACAATGACTACTACATCTACCACACCGATGGATCCCATGGGGGGGGAACAGAGATCGACAACCACAACATCATGACATCCACCCTTGCAGATATCCCCAAGGAAGGTCGGGCGGAGATCGAGGCAATGATGAAAGAGATCCAAGATCTCATGCTCGGGAGCTACGTCAAGACATGCGCGGGCTTCATCAAACACGACGTCAACATCCCCGACCTCACCTGGACTCATGTAACACCAGTGTTGTCTCCTTTATCTTATTTAGAGATTGAGCAAAAGATAGCCGCATCTGTAGATCAAGTTGTTAGCGCTTCGCTAGCCAACCGTCTAGATTCGGTAGTTAGCTCTCAGATAGAGGCAACATTTAGAAGATTCGGCTTTACCGAGGTCATTCCTCTAACTCCAATCGCTAGCGCACCCCCGGTAAATTGCATTTATAGTAGAACCGACGGTAGTACTGGCAAAGCCATCGCATCTCTGGCCTCAACATCTATGGCCGAGACAAGTCACTACACTTACAACCAAGCAAACCCTGCTTATTATGTGCCTCCTCCACCTACGCTTGCGCCAGCTTTTCCCACGCTACCTGCGCCGCACGCTCCTACGCACCTACACACATGCATAGTCCCGAGCATATTATATGCCCTGAGCCAGTACGAGAGGAGGACCCCGGCGGTCGACACGCAGACATACCACCACGTGTCGTGCCCCCGCATGAGAGACATGCACAGGCAGGAGACCAAGACGACATTGAGGAGTGGATCCGCGCGCTATTTAGAGAGTGTACCAGCTTCGCACCTCAGGATCAGGCTAGGGTTTACCGAAAGCCGTACCCCGATCACTTTGATACCATACCCTACCCTCGCGGCTATAGAGTCCCTGAATTCACCAAATTCTAAGGCGAGGGTAACACGACCACACTAGAGCACGGCAGCCAATTGTTAGCACAGTGTGGAGAAGCTAGTGGGTCGGATGCATTAAAACTTAGATTGTTTTCTCTTTCACTATCCGACACCGCTTTCACTTGGTTTTCAGCACTTTTGCCGAATTCCGTCCAAACATGGGCTCAATTAGAACCGAAATTCCATGACTATTTTATATAGGAGAGACAGAACTTAGTCTTGCACACTTGACATCAGTAAAAAAGAAATCTAGCGAGAGAGTCTCTTAGTACGTCAAGTGCTTTAGAAATACTAGAAATTGATGTTTTAGTCTCAATATTTCAGAAAGAGATTTGGCGGATGTAGCTTTCAACGGATCACGGTCTGAAATTAAACAAATGCTAGATAACCAAAACTTTTTAGAAGTCAGCCAAGTCCTATAGCAGGCTCTGGTCCAATAAGGCCGAGCCAAGGATAAAAAATTCATTAAAACATTTAACAAGCCTAGAGATCAAGTTCACATCATGGAGCACTCCGACGAGGAAGAATCAGAGGAAGAGAAAGATTCGGCCGACATGTATGCAGCCGAATGGGCTTGGAACACTAAGAGCAAGCCTGTCACTTATTCTGAGCTACGACTGTCTCCCACTAAGAGCCGACCCAGCAAAGTTAAATACTCTTTTGAACTGACTAAATGCAATAAAATATTTGATTTCCTCTTGAAGAGCCAGCTTCTTAGGTTGCCCAAGGGACAGGTCATCCCGACTGCCAATGAACTAAAGAAGCGCCTGTACTGTAAGTGGCACGATTCACATTATCATTATACTAACAACTACAATGTTTTCCGTCGGTAGGTTCAATTGGCCATATAAGAAGTACGATTGAAAATAGGTTCTAGTCCAAAGATGAAGCTGGACAAAGATCCCTTTCTGGTGAAAACCATCGACCTCGATGAGAAGAAGGTGCTGATTTGGCCAGAATAGGTCGAGTCATCTAATGGAAAAGCGGTCATCATTGGGGAATCACACACACACTCGTACCAAAGAACCCTGAAGTAGGAGTGTGGAAAAAGAACACCAACACGTTTCCTGTGGCTAGGGCTCGCAAGAAGCCAAGGCTGACATATCAGATGATGTTGAATAAACCCCAGAAGAAAGTTGAGAAAACAGGCCCCTAGCCAAAAATGCCAAGGTAGCTGAAGGGGCCAAGACAGCCAAATCCTTCAGAGGAGTTCAGACCCCGACAGCCGAACCCCCCGAAGGGTGAGTTTGGACCCCAACAACCGAACCCCCCGCATAGTGAGTTCGGACCACAATGGACGAACCGACCGCATAGTGAGTTTGGACCACAATGGTCGAACCCTCCCGCATAGTGAGTTCGGACCACAATGGCCGAACCCCCCGCATAGTGAGTTCAGACCACAATGGACGATTCCTCCACATAGTGAGTTCGGTCCCCAATGGCTGAACCCTACGCATAGTGAGTTCGGACCCCAATGGTCGAACCCTCCGCTAGGTGAGTTCAGACCCTAGTGGCTGAACCCACCTCCGCTCTGGACGAAACCCCTAGTGGGAGAGTTCAGCCTGCAATGGCTGAACATACCTCCGGCCTGCTAGGACCCTTTGCTGATATGGTCCGAAATACCTTCGGCATGATCGACCCCCCCTCTGGCCAATGGGTTCAGCTCACAGTGGGCGAAGCCGCTGGAACCGCCGATGCCTCTACCATACTACTAGGAAGGATCCCCGTGGGTTCCGAACTACACCTCGCCGGAGTACCCTTCACAGTATAATGTTGCCCCCTATTTTCCTTCGGAGTGTTATGACCCTCAGGGACAAGTGGTCACGACGAAGGGGAATGTTTTCCACAGGCCTTCCGTGGTACCTCCGAATAGACTCGTGTAGGACGAAGCCAAGGAGGATGGGCGCGAAGAGGTGAAGAAGAGGGAGTCCGAAGCTATTACAATCAAGGTAGGGTCTCAGGAGGTCCCAATCTCGAAGGCCCTTTCTTCGAAGCACGACAAAGGTATGTCCCCTAGTCCAGCCAAGGCCATCTCCGAAGCCCGGTCCGATCGGCCTAATGAGGCCGGTCCGACCGACAGGGTATAGAAAGAGGTTTTATCCAAGCGCATAGATCATGAGGTTGACCTGGGTAATCCCCGCTCGGCCAAAAATCACAGGAATAGGTTGGTGGTGCCTGGTACTAAGCTACAACCATCTTGGGCACCTCCGGGCATGTCCAAATCACAGAAGAGGTGCCTACATCATCTACGGTCATAGGAGATGTGCGAGAAGATGGGTGAGGATGAGCGAGACACCATCTTCAAAGAAATCCACCCTCGGCTAGTCGAGAAGCAAGTATGGAAGCCCAAGCCGGTTGAGACAAACAACCTAGCTCCCATTCCGAGCGACAACGACGATGACATGCTCGACGATGACTACACGACCATCTCCGAGGGGCCCACACCTCAGGCGATGGACATAAACATCGTTATGCTTCTCGCCGAGTTCGCACTACCACGACATGAGGCCGAGGTCGCTCGGTTGAGCTTCGGCCCACGAGATGCCATTTTCGAGATGCCCGAGGATACGACTCATCACCTAAAGCCTCTCTACGTAAAAGGGCACATCGACGAGAAGCCGATCTCTAGGATGCTTGTTGATTGTGGCACCACTATCAATTTAATGTTGTACTCTCTTTTGAAGAAGCTCGGCAGGGGCGAAGTGGTGTAGGACCGAAAGTAGCGACCAGAGGGGGGTGAATGGGCGCCTAAAAATTTCTTGCTAAACTACGATCTAATCCCAACACCCAAACGAACTTAACCAAACAAAAATTATTAGCAAAGCAAAATAAAGGAACTAAAGTTGTCTAGCCTGAAAATAACCGGTGTCCTAATTAAAATGATATTAAAGATAAGCTAAATAGAAATGTTGCGGTAAATAAAGACACCTAGATAAATCACGAAATATTTATATAGTAGTCTAGAAATAAAACACTAATTAAGTGAATAAAGCATGGATCATTCAAAACTTAATTCAGAAATAAACCTAAAAATTATTGCACGTAAAAACTAGGATAAAGATATTACATCACCTAATAATGATTTTTTTTATTTTTATATGAGCAAATTAAAAAAATGTTTAAATAAATACTACGAGATAATTAATAAGCAGATTAAAGAATAGTGTCTAGCAGATAAAAATTATCTACGAAAATATTAAAACAAATTTGCTGCTGATTAAAAAATATAACTATTGATTTAATTTAAACAGCTAACAAATAGTAGATTAAACTAACTAACCTGCATGCTCCTACGCTAGCGATCTAACATGTGCCATGCGCCGTGACGAAGAGAGCTGCTGCCGTCCGCCTCGCCGCCGTGGAAAAATTCAATCCTACTGAGCCACAGTGGGTCCCGCGCAAACAACTGCGCTGCCGCTGGCAAAAATCTATCGTCACGCCATCCACCCATTGCAGAAAAGCTGGAGGGCTCCTCTTCCAGGGCCGCCGTAGCCTATAAAAAATGCCGCGGAAAGCTGTGTCGCTGCACGGCTCGCTGCAGAACGCCAGGAAAAAACACGCCAAAAAAAAACCTCGGCCGCCGAGCGTGATAAGCAAACCCGCAGCGTTTCGAGATGCCTACCACTGCTCTGCGTGCCTTTTTGCTTGAATCACCGAGCCACGCAGGATTAGCCTGCCGCTGCGCCTGCACAGTCCATGGAGAAAAATCCAAGATTGTAAAACCGGCCGGCGAGCGGAGAGGAAGTTGACGGCGGCGGTCGAATACGAAGAAAAAATAGGAGATAAAAATTTGTTGTGGACTGCATATAATCTTGGGAAAATAGTCACCCTATCCCTAGGGGGGTAGGGGCCTATTTATAGGCGACTCTTAATACATGAAAAAAAACTAATTTACCCCTAGGGTAAATTACACTGACTATAAAATAAAATCCAAAAATTACTAAAATATCCTTAGAAAAATCAACTGACTCAAATAAAAATATTCTGGACTTAAAACTAAATATTAATATCCTAAAAACAAAATAATCATAGGTTGTTAGTTTTACGCCGAAACTGATAAAGCGTCCACCGTCTTCGCACCGGGTACCCGGATTGGGCCGACCTGACCCCGCAGCTTCCTTAGCCCAGCAATCGCTCGCCGCCCGTCTACCTGAGTCAAACCCAATCAACAGACCAGTGGATCCTCTGCCGCTCCTAGCCCATGTACTCGGATTGGGCCAGCCTGACTCCACGGCTCCTCTACCCGGCTGTCGCTCGTTGCCCGTGTACCTGAGTCACACGTGCCTCAGACACGACAGGTCTTCATGTCTCTTCCTTTGACTTCCATTGACAATCACTCATCACATCTGGAGTATAAAACCCATGTTCTTCAACATGGTTTCTCAAGAGGATCTAAAGAAAACCAACCTAATGCTCAACGGCTTCAACAGCGAGAGCTCCGAAGCAAAGGGCGTACTTTCCCTAGAGTTGATGGTGGGCAACAAGACGTTGCCAACAACGTTCTTCGTGGTCAATGTACAAGGTAACTACAGTGTGCTACTCGGGCGTGATTGGATTCATGCAAATTGCTGTATTCCATCCACTTTGCACCAATGCCTAATGAAATGGGACGACGATGATGTGGAGGTCGTACCAATGGATACTTTGGCCCAGGTAGTGTTGGCCGATGTATCTATCGACGCGGTCCATGATAAAGTAGAGTGTCTATCAGGTAGAGACCTCTTGGATTACGACTTTGTTAGTGTGTCTGGGGTACATTTTGTACCCGTGTCTGTGAAGCCGGCTGGTGTAGCGCGACTATTCCTAAACTAGTAGTCGTGTCTACTAAGAGCAATCTTGATCAGCTAAAGTCTCGTGTGGAGCAATATAATTCTTATAAAGACGGCATTGCAGAAGCCATTGAAGATTTTAGCGAAGTAGAAAATGCCGAGGTAATAAAGTTGCTTCGATCGTATATTGATTGTTTCGAATGGGAATATAGTGAGATGCCCGGACTAAGCCATGAGCTCGTAGAGCATTGGCTTCCTATCAAACCTAGGTTTAGGCCTTATAAACAGCCCCCACGTCACTTTAATTCGGCCGTGTATGACCGAGTTAAAGAGGAGATAGAACGATTGCTCAAGGCTGAATTTATTAGGCCATCCAGGTATGCTGAATGGGTCGCTAACATTGTGCCTGTAGAGAAGAAGGGGAGCAGCAAAATATGATTTTGTATTGATTTCAGGGATCTAAATAAGGCCACTCCGAAAGACGAATATCCCATGCCAATAGCCGACATGTTGATCAACGATGCTTCAGGACACAAGGTACTAAGTTTTCTTTATGGCAACGCTGGTTATAATCAAATTATGCTAGAATTCTACATAGATAACATTGTAGTCAAATCGGATGCTATGGGAAACCATTTAGCTGGTTTTAGGGTCGCTTTTGATAGAATGCGTCTGTATGGCTTAAAAATGAATCCGCTCAAATGTGCTTTTGGCGTGTCAGTAGGCAAGTTCTTAGGATTCATGATTCATGAAAGAGGTATTGAGATTGATCCTAAGAGGCTTGAAAAAATTAGAAACTTTGAAGCTCCGACATGCAAAAGATATGTGCAAAAATTGCTAGGCAAGATGAACTATCTGCGTCACTTTATATCTAACTTATCCGGCAAGATCGATGCTTTCATCCCCATACTATGGCTAAAGAATGAGGCCGAGTTCACTTGGGGGGCAAGTCAGCAAAGTGCCTTTCAGAAAATTAAAGAATGCTTGTCTTCACCGCCTGTGATAAGAACACCAAAAGCCAGAATTCCATTTCGGTTGTATATTGCTGCAGACGATATCGTGATAGGAGCCATACTAACCTAGGAGGTGGAGGGGAGAGAGTACATCATCACATTCTTAAGCCACCGCTTGTTGGACGCCGAGACCAGGTACGCATTTGTGGAACATTTGTGTTTATCATTTTATTATGCATGTACCAAAGTACGCCACTATCTTCTCCCTAGCACATGTATTGTTGCTTATCAAACTGATGTCGTAAAATACATGTTGCAAAAGCAAATTCTAAGTGGTAGAATTGGGAAGTGGGCTTACAATTTGATTGAATATGATTTGGCTCCAGATAATGCATACTTGTTAGAGTCCCTACAAGGAGAGCAATTTCGAAGAGCTTTAAATGGCAGGTATTTAAAAAAAATACTTCCCAAGTGTGTGGCCAAGCGCTTAGAAGTGCCAAAAGGCCGATATGGAAGATATCATCCTTAGCCCTTTGGAGCGCCGACATGCAAGAGAGATGTGCAAAAGTTCCTAGGCAAGATGAATTATTTGCATCGCTTTATATCTAACTTGTCTAGCAAGATCGATGCTTTTTCCCCATACTCCGGCTAAAGAATGAGGCCGAGTTCATTTGGGGGGAAAGTCAGCAAAGCGCCTTTGAGAAGATTTAAGAGTACTTGTCATCACCACCCGTGGTAAGAGCACCAAAAGTCAGGATTCCGTTTCGGCTATACGTTGCTGCAGAAGATAGCGTGATAGGAGCCGTGCTATCTCAAGAGGTGGAGGGAAAAGAGTACATCATCACATTCCTGAGCCACCGCTTGCTGGAAGCCGAGACAAGGTACGTGTTTGTGGAGCGTTTGTGTTTACCGCTTTAATATGCATGTACCAAATTATGTCACTATCTTCTCTCTAACACATGTATCATTACTTGTCAAACCGATGTCATAAAATACATGTTGCAAAAGACAATTCTAAGTGTTAGAATCGGAAAGTTGGCTTATGCTTTGATTGAGTACGATTTGGCTTATGAACATCTAAGAGCTATGAAAGGCCAAATCGTCACTAACTTTATAGTTGATCACCACATAGATGTCAATTGGGGTAGCAACGTTGCTCTAGTTGAAGTAGCTCCATGAAAACTTTATTTTGATGGTTCGGCTTGCAAAAATGGCCAAGGAATTGGGGTAGTTCTCATATCACCTAGTGGTATGCATTTTGAGACCTCGGCCCATTTAGAATTCCCCTCTACTAACAATCAAGCAGAGTATGAAGCTTTATTGCTAGGACTTGAATTGCTAGGTTCCATGGGTGTTAAACATGTTCATGCGTACAGTGATTCTATGTTAGTGGTATAGAAAGTAGCTAAAATCGCTCAATGTTTTAATGGTTTGCTAAATAGCTACTTGGATAAATGTTTAGACATAATTGCTACCTTTGATGACTTTAACATTTCTCACGTGGACAGAGAAGCCAATTCAATTGCAAATGATTTGGCTCAGCAAGCATCTGGCTATCTTTTCAGGAAAGGAAAATTTTATGTATAGGGAAGGTCGATGCTTGAAATCCCTACTGAAGCCAGAGGCTTCGGGCGGGCGCAAGGCCCATCAGACCCTCCGGACCGGACCCCTTCGCCCACCGAAGGGTGTTGCATGCCGGAGCCCTCATGTTGGAGCCCATCATCTGCCAAAGGATCCTGCACGCTTTCTCCTCATGTCGAAGCCTTCCGAGTGTCGGAGGCCTTCGCGTGCCGGACCCCTCCATCGAAGGGCTTCGGTCTGATCGGCTCCGCACAGCCGATCTGACTGGCCCTTGGCAGGAACAGAAGTCGCTCGGGGGGCACTTTGAAATTAGCAATTTATACACCACTTCAGAAAAAGAGTTAGCAGACCCTCTGGAAATCCATAAGGATGATTGGAGAATTACAAATGTACAATATTTAAAAGATCCTAGTTAGAGGGTTGATTGGAAAGTTCGGCGACATGCATTTAAATTTATGTTGCTTGATGATGTATTGTACCACCGAACTATTGATGGCGTGATTCTAAAGTGCTTAGATGCTGATCAATCTAAAGTGGCTACAGGAGAAGTTCATGAGGGCCTTTGTGGCACTCATCAGTCGGCCCAGAAAATGAGTTGGATGTTAAAGAGAGCAGGTTTTTATTGGCCGACTATGACTAATGATTGTTTTGAGTATTATAGAGGGTGTGAAGCATGTCAAAAGTTTTCTAACATTCAGTTGGCTCTTGCGTCAGTACTTAACCCCATTATCAAACCATAGTCGTTCCGATGTTGGGGCTTTGACTTCATCGGCCAAATTCATCCTCCCTCTTCAAAGAGCATCAGTTCATGTTGATGGCAACAGATTACTTCACCAAATGGACCGAGGCCGTGCCTCTCAAGAACATGACTAACAATGAGGTAACTGATTTCATCTTAAAGCACATTATACATAGATTCGGTATTCCCCAAACTCTCACTACAGATCAAGGTACCTCATTTATTGCTTAAGAAGTGAGAGACTTTGCCAAATTTTATGGCATTAAGTTGATAAACTCTTCACCATACTATGCTCAGGCCAATGGTCAGGCTGAGTCCAGTAATAAAACTGTGATTAATCTCATTAAGAAGAAAATTGAAGAGTTCCCTAAAAGATGGCATAAAGTGCTTTCCGAGGCATTATGGGCTTGTAGAGTTGCAAAACATGGTGCTACAAAAGTTAGTCTATATGAGTTAGTGTATGGACAAGAAGCCGTTCTACCAGTGGAGGTGGATATTGTCTCTTTAATATTTCTTAAACAAGATGGCTTAGTGGTCGATGAATATGAAACTCTTTTGAAGGATAATTTGGAAGAAGTGACCGATAAGAGGTTAAGGGCTCTAGAAGCTATAGAGAAAGATAAAGGAGGGTAGCTAGAGCCAACACCAAAAGATTCAAACCAAAATCGTTTCAAGTTGGTGACTTGGTTTGGAAGACAATTTTGCCCTTAGGCACTAAAAGCCCCAAATTTGGTAAATGGTCGCCTAGTTGGGAAGGTACTTTTTAATGTAGCTGAAATCGCTCCAGGTAATGCATACTTGTTAGAGTCTCTACAAGGAGAGCGATTTCGAAGAGCTTTAAATGGCAGGTATTTGAAAAAATACTTCCCAAGTGTGTGGAAAAGTGCTTAAAGTGTCAAAAGGCCGATATGGAGTGTATCGTCCTTAGCCCATTGTGCTTTTAGCTCACTTAGTTTGCTAAAAGGCAGGGGCATGTGTTGATAGGAAAAATGACATTAATGGCCAAGATTGTCAAAAATATCAATTTTGGTAATTTGGGCCGAAAATATACAACTTCTGGTACAGGCCGAAGACCTGAAGTGTAGGAGGCCCACCTTCATGGGGCCTTAGGGGCCTTTTAGCGGCCTGTTTGCAGGCTAGCTTTGGCCCAGAGGCCCTTCGGCGGCCATCTTCACCGAAGCTTCGGCCCAAGGGGCACCCTTCGGCGGGCTTGCCGAAGACCCACTTCAGGTAGGCTTCAGATAATGAGTCCGATAAAGATTCAGGTTGTTTTTATCTCTAATCTTGATTAGGCCAAAACTTATCAGATTAGAGTTAGAGATAAGAAGAATAGCCCCTATAAATACAGGGGTGAGGCCGGTTCATAGGACTCCCAACATAGATCAACTCTTCAAACCTTAGTTTGAACTGTACCTTTATTTTCTTTACATTCCGCATTAGATCAGTATACCTTCATGGGTTTGCGTTGGAAGCCCTCCGTCAGCCACGCCGTAACAGTGGTAAGCCTTGTTGGTTTGCCTATGAATCATCCGTTAATCTATGTAACAGATTGCTATCATCTTGTCGGCTCGCTTGTGAACCATCCGTTAATCTATGTAATAGATTAGTACCCTTCATTTTGTATACTACAACACTTGGTAATTCGGTCTCCAGGCCGAATTGGCACTTGATCTTCATTTGCTACAAGTTTCACGTTTGGAGCCCCTTCGCCGAAGGTTTCTTGAGCTAGGAAGCTGGTTTCGGAGGCTGCCAAAGCACCCTTCAGCAAGTCCTCGCTTCGTTCGTCTGTGCCGAATCCGTCACGCTGTTGTTGGTCTAGTCGAGTCCCGTGCATAGGAGCTACTTCGCATCGGAGCTGCTTCGCACCGGAGTTACGCCAGAGACCTCTCCCCACCGGACTTCGTCGCATCGGAATGCACCACATCAGACTTCGTCATGCCAGTGCTCCGCGCCGGATTTCGTCGCGCCAGCGCTCCGCGTTTGATTTTGTCGTGTTAGAGGCTTTGCGCCGAACCCACTGTTTGGAGGTGATTTCGCGTCGCGATCTTTTCAGAGCTTGTGTTCGGCCAGATCGATCCGAACACTAAAGGCTATCTTTAGCGCACCCTTCGCACTAGACGCCGAAGGATCCCCTTCGGTGACCCTTCGCACGGTACTCTCCGAACCAATCATGCTCTGTTTGGCTATTTGATTTATTTTATCCATATATTTTGGCTAATTGGATTATTTCTTTGTGATCTGATTACCCGGAGACTCCACCTCCCTGGCCACTTTTAAGGGTAGTCGGAACGTGACGTCAGTGTTGTGTCACGCTTAGGCTCATCTCTAAGTATCCACACGATTTTGGATCGTCGAACCGACCCAAGTGCGGGGGCACGTTTCCGTGTCAACACATACGTTGGGTTATATTGAATTTGATAGTATTTGTGAACTTAGTGCTTTAAATAAGAAATTACTCACTAGAACTGACTTTCCAAGTCCTACTCAAATGAGTTTTCATGTAATTGGCAAATACAATGATCAAGGACTATACTTTGTGCATAGAGTTTACATATGTTCAATTTTTAAACTGCATGTAAAGTCTAAAAATAATAGTCTCGAGCTAGGTGTTTTAACTAATTCTATTATCTCGAGAGTCTCTTGTTTTGATTTAAATACACAAGTTTGTTTTCAAGAAGGAGAGTGTGCTAAGCTGTTCAACAACACCATAGTTTTGTCTCCTTTTATCAAGGGTGATTCTTCACTCATACTTGAGCAAAAAAATTCTAAGGTGAGTTGGTTTCTGCCTACTCTCAATGTAACAAAAGAACATGTGATATTGCACAATGATATCTTTTTTGCTAGGAGCTACAATGACTATGAATACAAGAACAAACCGAGGACGATTTGTAGCCAATGAGAGAATGATGAGGATATCACTAGCTGGGATATAACTAGGCTTATGTGTTATAATAAACAATCCAAGTGCATGCATTCTATATTAGATTTACATTTTATTTATTTTAAAAATATATGCTACACCATGAAATGTGTTGCTATTCAATTACAGGAATACTTACATGGACCAAGCGACATATTGAGAGTACATCAAGGGAACGAAACATCATGGAAGTTGATTGGGGACCAAGTAAAGGCCATCCAAAGATAATATACAAGTTTGGGACGTTACTTTTGTGCCAAGAGAAGGTAGAGATAAAGTTCTACACGTTTTCAATTCGAACTCAGACTGCTGAGACAACACCAGATTCAAACATACATAAATATTACATGGAAACTCCAATTTGGATGATCTTGAACTTTTTGGAAAGCATGCGAAGTCCTCTTTCCAACCAATCAGCTAAACCTCCATATTCTATCTGAGGAGATCGCAATTATGAAAACAATGTGTTTTCCTTTTCCAGTCCGAACCGTTTAAGCCCACGGGCCTTGTAACCGAGTTGTATTTATCTAGGGCTCCCTTTGCACAATCTCCACACGTCCCTAGACTTATAAATATCCCCTGGCTGCCACTTATAGATTGAGTTTTGTTTAGATCGAAGTTTAGCCTCGCTACTTTGTCGTGTAATCCCATGATCATCTAGTTTGCCAAATACACATTATAGAACTCCACCTTATTATCAATCTAAGTAGCTTGTTTTTCTTTTTCTTGCTTGTTCTTCGATTGTGTGCAGGAACAAATGCCCTCGTGGTTGGGTTGACCGTGATGCCGCAAGGACACGACAACCTCCGGATTTGGTGTATCGATCGCTAAGTTGCAACACAAACGTCTCATGCGGTTGTAGTTAGATCTTCAACGCCATCTCCTTCTAATCCAACTTATCTTATCCTCTCATCGAAATATTGGGACACCCTTGCCTCATCACTTATCATGACTTTGCTAATTGTGATGTAGTACCCATGCAAGCTTGTTCACTTTTATTAGGACATCCATGGGAGTTTGACACAAATGCTACCCATCATAGTAGGAGTAATACAAATACACTTGTGCACAAGGGGAAGAAAATCATTTTACTCCCTATGACCCCTGCTGAGATTGCGCAATGTAAGAAAGAGAGTGTTGAGAATAGCAAGGAGAGTGTTCCACAATCTAAAAATCAGCAAGTAGCTCACACCACTTTTCAACCTAAGAAAGAGAAGAAAGATAAACATTATAATTCTGAGGGAATTAAGTTAAAAGGGGAGGTATGCTTGCTACTAGAACTGACCTCGTCAGCCTTGATAAGCTCGATTCTCCTTGCTATGCTCTAATCTGTAAAGAAGTGTTGTTTTCCATCGAAGATATTCCTACTTCTCTACCCCTTGTTGTTGCTAACCTTTTGCAAAGATGCTATCCTGTAGAGCATTCTTGAAAGAATACACCTATATGAGCATGACTATCTAACGTCGTAGTCCACGAGAATTTGGGTGATCTCTAGTAAGCTCATTATGAGACCAGCGAGTATGACACATCTACTCCACCCGAAAGGTAGGCTACTGACAGCCAAGTACCAGTTATGTCTTTGAGTGAAACTTGTTCGCAAAAACTTACAATTCAAGGCATAGTGCATTGTTCAAGTTGTGAATGAGTGTAGCTTGAAGTTCTAGGCGGGAGTTCAACTTAACAGTCCTCATCGAAATGCTATAATATCGAACAATAGTGGGTATCAAACAATTTTTTAAATGGGTATTTGAGATCTGGTGGGGGATTGTTGGAATTTTGGGATAGACCCTTACGAATATTTCAAAAATTCCTAAATAAATCTCAAAGGCTCGAGCCATGTAAATGATTACTGTGTGGTAGGGAGTCGGGTATCGGACTCGGCACTACCGAGTGCCGGACTCGAGCTAGAGACTTAGTGTTGGGGAATAGGGAAGCTACACTAGCCGACAAATTCAAAAATTTTGCCCCAAAGCCCAAGAACCATTCGCGTGAAGGATCATGAATCGGTACCTCCTAGCACAAGACGTGCTAGGTGCAGTTGAAGAAGATGTCGGGGAAGTGCGTCCTCGCTTATCCTCGCCTTGCTCAAATTGACAAAGACGACGGTGTCCATGTGAAGAACATGATGATCATCTCTATTCGAGCAACACCTCCACGAAGTCCACACGTACAGGGATGAGATCATTCCCATGCTGGCGTGCTAGCACCACTCGTAAGAAATAGGAGAATCATCAATCTCAATTCTTGAGATCAAGAAAGGGAGAGGAGTTCTCGGTGGCTAGGGTTTAGATCTGATCTTAACTATGAATAACTTGATATCCAAGACCTCCTCCGCCTCCCTTTATATACAGGTGAGAGTCCTGGGCTTAAACAATTCGAGACCCAACAAATTCAATCTGTTACGCCCACCTCGGAACTTCCCATCCTCAGATCAGAACTTCTGTTCAGGGCTCTCAGTTCACAATTCTAGGAATGTTGGTGCATTTTTTTTGTCACACTTTGACACACACATGGCCTAGGAGATCTGCTTAACTCCAGTGCAAGTCCTACATTCTTAGAAAAAAGGGGTTCAAGGTGTGCCAATCAGTTTGACCCTACAACTGATAAGGAAATAGGAAAATATGATCAATAGCATAGCCTATTGGCTATTGAGCCGATGACCACAATGAGGATGAGATATTCGTGGAATATCATGCCGATCGGCCATAGGGATGATGACCAGGGGTGAAGCAATCGGGCGAGCGTGCCATCAGCCAATAAGATGGGCATCTTTACCACATAGGTCCATGAGCGTTTTTCCGATGGCGAATAAGATGTGGCATTGAATTGAAGATAACCTATCGGCTTGTACTCCGACAAAAAATAAAATGTGCCAGATAACATGTTTATAGCATGAAAATCAACACAATAACTAGATCAGACCTAACCAAGACAACATCTAATCACGATGATCTTAATAATATATCAAAGTATTAGTCATGCTTTATTTAGATGAACGATATACAACATGAAAAAGATACAATAGCAAGAGATGTCAGACTTAACCGATGAAGCCTCAAACTACCACACCTATATCACATCAATCTAAGAGATCAATCTGATACAACCTTAGACCTAGCCAATACTCCGAGAACCAGCGCCCGCACTATTTTTATGTTCACCTTAAGAGATCAATCTGATGTAGCCGTGAGGATACTGACCTAATCGATACGGTCGTAGGGGGTGGCGGGACTCACCTCTTTGTCAGAGATCAAAATGACGCAGCCCAGCCCCGAGTGCCGAACCCTACCGGGATAAACATTGGGAACCAAGGATAGCGATGCACCGAGTAGTTGTTTGATAGAGATGTGTGGGGACTCATCTCTTCGTCGAAGATCGAAATGATGCAGCCCAGCTCCGAGTGCCGAACCCCACTAGGATAAACCTTGAGAACCAAGGGTAGTGATGCACCGAGTAGTTGTTTGATAGAGATGTATGTTTCTAATCTAACTAGGGATACATATTTATAGCTCGGAGACTTACCGTCTGTTGGGGGAATAAGTTTTCCCTTAAACATGGCCAAATGACGTCAGCCTCCATAGGCCTCTAGCCCGGAGCCTAACACTGTCGAAGCAGATTCCCACTTACCGAAGCTATTTCCAAGCATCATATAGCCCAAGCCTTCGGACTCCTTTCGGAGCCCTCCGAAGCCAAGCCTCCAGGCTCCCTTCGAAGTCTTCTGAAGCCAAGCCTTCGAGGCTCTCTTTAGAGTTAACCTCCGAGTTCTCTTCGGAGTTAGCCTTCGAGCTCTCTTCGAAGTTAACCTCCAGGCTTCTTTCGGAGCTCTCTAGAGACAATCTATAGACCCTCTCTAGTCAATTCGAAGCTAAATCTCTGAGAGTCCATTCGGAGTCCACTTCGGAGTGCCCTTCGAAGCCTTAATCGCAGTCTCTGCCCGAAGAGCTTCGGCCACTACTTCGAACCAGAAAATATCTCCACTCCTCTACGGTGCAGAGCCATACCGTGGGCCCCTTTGTCCCCAGTATGTCATTTAGCTGCTCAGAAGTAACGTTTATCTGGCACGTCTATAAAGCTGTAAAGCACTTTGTACAGTAGACTAGTCTTTTTCTCCTTCTTGCCCCTATAAGGCCTATGACCTATATAGAGCATTTAGGTCTTTTCCTTTGGCCTGCGTGCCTATAAAAGTATCGCCATGTCCTTGTAATGCGAGATAGATTAGATTTAGCAGAGGCAAAATATGCCAAATCCACCACAAACTGGACGTAGGGCTATTATCTCTTTGGGGAGGTCCGAACCAGTATAAATCTTTTCTCCTTCTGAGAGAACCCTTCGAGGTTCATTTTATACACCATATACACACAAAACCTGTGTTGTAGCTAACGCAATTGCTAAATAGTTGGCGCCGTCCGTGGGGACCCTAGTCCTAAAAGCTAAGTTCTCTGCCACTACCTGTGTCTCGAAGTGCGCTTGAGGGGGGAGCTTCAGAGTTTTTCTAGCTTCGCGCACCCTCCGGCAAGGGACTTCGACTGCAGCCCGAAGGCCTTTCTCACCTTCCATCATCCCTCGTGCTTCGGTGTTTACCCTCTGGCTAGGGGCTCCGCTTCACGCACCAAAGGCCTCCGAAGCCCTAGGGGATATGAGGCATGCTTTTCACCCAATGTACGAGGTATGTACATAGTCCGAAGCATCACTTCGCTGTGCAATTTACAATTATTTCAATAAAAAATCGAAGCCTTGTTTCGCCTTAAAATTGAAGCCTTACTTCGCCTTTAAAGCAAAACTTTGCTCCATCTTATTAAAAGTCGAAGCCTTGCTTCACGTTTTAAAGCTGAAGCCTTACTTCACATTTTAAAATCCAAGCTTCGCTTCCTTTTCATTTAAAACCGAAGCTCTGTTGTGTCCTTATCAAGATCTGAAGCCAACAGCCTCATTCTTTTAAGAATCGAGGTTACCACTTTGTATTGTTAAGGACTAAACATTACTTCGAAGACTATTTGAAACCGGAGCACCCCTCCGAAGGCTACAAAGTGCCTCCGGGCCCGTAGCAGTGGGCTTTAGGACTCCCTCGAGCGATGGCTCGAGGTGTCCAGGACTTCCGGGCAACGGCTCGACGAGTCCAAGATTCCAGGCTCCATCCTAATGCATCCCAGAGTCGAAGGTGGCTCAACCCATCGCAGGTTCGGTGAATCCACACCAAATATCCTTTTCATTCATTACAGGATCAAGCTCAAGAAGCCTTGCTTCACTATCTGAATGCGCACCGAGGCCTCACTTCGCGTGACGTGATCTAATCTAAAGTTTAGGCATATCGAAGTCATGCTTTGCCTAAAATCTAAGTGCGTTTCAGAGCCTTGCTAACGCACAATATCCAAATCCAAGCATGCCGAAGCATGCTTCGCTTAATTTGAGTATGCTGAAGCCTTGCTTCGCTTCAAATTAATGCGTTCAAAGCCCAAAAGAGGCCTTCGCTTGACGCGATATAAGCGTCCTAAGCCACCAAAAAGGCGCACCCCTTCGCATTCCAAATTGCCCGCACCAACAACGACTAAGTCCCTAGTTGCCACGCGCAAGGGGGGACCGAAGTATGTATATGAAGTGTACGAATAAAATGCACAGTACGAGCGTGACAAGCTAAAATGTTCGAAATAATCAAATCATGCGAAGCATGCACACGAAGTATGCCAATACTGTAAATCTCATTCATTAAATGATAATTGAGAAGTATGTTACAAATACACTTTGAAAACAAAATTATGAGTAGTCTGTATCTAAGCCTAAGAAAAAGCGAGCTCGAGGCCCTGACCCTTGCTTGCTCTTCTTCCGGGCAGGGCCCCCTCGGCTGGACGAAGCCCCGTCGGAGCCTGCTCTCCCACAGCTGGTCCGTCCATTCCCCGAAGCAAGCAGACCTCGCATTTCACCTTGCAGGTTTGTCCAAGTCTGGGACGCAGTTGGTGTCGTGTTGAAGGAAGAGAAGTCTAGGGCTTCGCCGCCTGTTAAGGCCGTACCCGAAGGCTGTACCCCATCGCCACTTAAGTCTACTTCGAAACAGCTTAAGTCTGGCGAGGAGGAAGAACTTTGAAGAGGCTTCGTCTTCACGGTAGCCAGTAGCTCTTGGGCTACTTCAGAAATGGCTTCGCCTTTAGGACCCCTTGGAAGCTTGAACCGAGGAGGGCCTTCAGACCTAGCTACCTTGAGCACCACCCAAAGCTGACGAAGCTCCTCAGAATCCTCAAGTACTTTGAGATCAACATTCGAAGGCTGAGCCTGGGCAGGTATAAAGTACCCCCATATTTATATTAATAAACTGATAAGTTTTTACAAGCCTACAACTAAGATTTACAAGGAGCCTAGGAGGTCTACACCTTCGGAGTTGGAGGTTGAGCTGGCGAGGCTTGTGCCCTGGCTCGGCGAAGGCAGAGGGCCCGTTGGAGGTCGAGGACTGCTTCGTAGCCTTGGGTCTTCCGAGGTTCCTGAAGGTGGCGCCATGCTCCGTGGACGTCCGAAGGGTGCACCACCAAGTGCTGGCCTCCGAAGGACATCGGAGTCGCCGAGGTCACCGCCTCGAGGTGGTTGCACCCCGCGCCATGAAGCATTTGCAACACTCCTTGGCCCACCGTTCGGCTGGCCATCAGAGCGAAGCCCTTCATCGACTCTTTCGCCGTCACAGCCGCAGTCTTCAGGAACTCGACGCGATCCCTGACTAGGTCTTGAAGGCTGAAGTCTGGAACCTGGCACTCAGTCCCTATTTGTTCAAGGACTGTAGTCAAGCTAGAAGTGGCTTCGTCAACATTATGAACAACGAAGTCCTCCAGGCAAAGGACGGCTTTGCGAAGCTTTGAGTTCTCTACCGCCAGCTTTGCTCTGGCCTCCTCCAAAGCTCGTAGCTCCGCCCAAAGCTTGTCGGTCTTCGAGACTAAGACCTCCCTCACCTTTTCAGCCTCGGCCCTCGCCGTCTCTGCGGAGGCTTCAGCTCGCCTTCGCTTCTTGGCCTCCACGAAGATCTCACGTCGGAGAGCATCCCTCTCCTCCACCAAGTGAGCCATCCGATGTTCCACGGAGATTGCTGCTACAACATTCAGCGCGAAGGCCTGAAAGGATTCAAGAAAATCATAAGTGTTGATTGGAAAGCAAGTATGACTCGAAGACCGTATGGGACTTCGCTCACCTAGATGAGAGCTTTGTTTGCATTTGCGAAGAGGTTGAAGGGGCTCGAGCGGCTGAGTTGAGCCACCAAGCCCCCTGACCCCGCAGCAACACAGCCTTCATGGAACGCATGAATAGCTTCCTCCATCACAGGCACCCTCAGCTGCAGAGGCCGGACTATTTACGCCACAGCCACCTCCGGTGCGGACTCCTACGGAGCCAAGCTCTGGTCCACCACTTTGACGTGCTCTTCGGCCCCGTCCCGAAGGTTCCCTTCACCACGGCTGTCCCCTCCATCCTCTGCTGGAGCCCTCCATTGGCTCCAGCATGATAGGTCTGTCATCGACATCGACATCTGCAAAAAAGTACAAGTCAATATCCGCGTATGAAAAGAGAAGTATGCTTAAGTGTTTACCTTCATCGGAGATTTCTTCGAAGGAGGAGGGAGCGATGTGTGCTCCCAGTCCCTTCGCTGCGCGAGTGGAGCCTCAGCCCTCATGCCCGAAGGTGTCATCATCGCGGCCCTCGCCGCCACTTCGGTAGCTGCCTCCGGAGCCCCTGCTTGCTCCGTTTTGGTTGGAGAGCTCACGACCGTTGGCCCCTCCTCAACAGGGGCTTCGACTGTTGGTGTAACACCCCAAGATTTAAAAATAAATAAAATAAAGGAAATATATTTTTCAGGGAATTAAATGAATTGTTTAATTAAAGAAAACCCTAAAAGAGCCCTAATAAAGCCAAACAGAAGGGAATACTTTAAATTTGGACTTGCAAAATTTATGATAGAGTCTAGAGGCCAGATATAATTTTAGGAATTTTTACAAATTTTTATCAATAGTGATTCAACCTCTAATCAAATAAATGAATTACTGGATTTATTTTAAATCAGAAAACCATTTTAAATCTTAATAGGCCTCAACCCTCAAAGTCCCCGAGCCCAGCCCAGTCCAAACCTTGCATCACTGACCTCTGGGACCCAGCTGTCGGCGCCGCTCTCCTCCTCTCTCTCCACCCGCGCCCCGCCTCGGCCCCACGTGTCAGCCACTCGCGCCCGCCTCCATCTCTCTGGTCGCCGG
Source organism: Zizania palustris (assembly GCA_019279435.1). Taxonomy (NCBI): domain Eukaryota; kingdom Viridiplantae; phylum Streptophyta; class Magnoliopsida; order Poales; family Poaceae; genus Zizania; species Zizania palustris. Next base: position 77,953,131 of record JAAALK010000287.1, on the reverse strand, counting down.
GGCCCGCCTATCGGCCCTTCCGTTTTCATTCGCTCGCCGACAGGTGGGGGCCACCTGTCGGATGCTTCTTCTTCGTTGGAAGGGGATCCCCCCTTCCATTTTCCAGTGACCCCCTTCCCTGTTTCGCCACCAGCCGCCCCTATCCGGCCAGATTTGCCCCGGACTCCCTTCCTCAGACCACCACGACCCCCTTCCATCTTTAGCTATCGCGTAATTGAGTTTATGGAAGCTTATCCGAGGAGATTGGAACCTCACCGGAGATAATGGGAACCCTAGGTTCCTTTCCTATCTTACGCCGGCGACCCCTCCTATATAATCCCCTCCGATCACCGCAGCCGAGGCCTCACACCCTCACAGCTAGCCACGCATTCCCGAGCCCCCATCGATACTTTTTCGAGTTCATCCCGTGCTTCACCTCCGGCCACCGCTCGCCACCGCCTCGGACCTCCTCCGTCCACGCCGTCGCCACCATCATGACCACCAGAGCCCGCCCGTCCTCGGCACCTACTCCATTGGCCATGGCCGCCACCGAATCATCGTCGCCGTCGAGCACCCGAGAAGACCTTGCCGTCTACCCTCGCCGCCGGTCGCCTTCGGACGTCCTTCTCCGCCGTCAAAGGTACGTTCGTGACCACCATCCTCTCCTCTTTCCATTTCTGCTGAGACCTAGGCTCCTAGGCCCTCGCCGTCGCCGTCGCCACCACGCCCGAGCTCCACCGTCGCCGGAGACGAAGGGTAGTTTACCCTTAGCGCACGTGCCGTGCCGGACGGCATCTGAGCCGTGCGATCGCATCTGTGCGGCGCAGAATAGATCCAGAGGGGATCTAATCTAGGCCCTCGGATCCCATAGAACCGGTATCTTTTAATCTGAGCCATTGATTAAAACTTAAACCCCGGGATGAATCCCGTGCGTCCACGTAATACCCTTTCGCGCGTCTTAATCTCGGCCGTCCGTTTTCACTTAACCCTCCCGCCTCGCATCTGGCTGCTGGATCTAGATCCAACGGTCCAGATTGGCCTGGTCCACGCGCACAGTCATGGGATCACCGTGAGCCTGGCTCACCGTGGACCAAAACCTATTTCCTTTTTAAATAAAATTCTAGAAAATTGTTTAAACTTTAAAAAATCATAACTTGCTCATTTTAACTCCAAATTTCACCATTCAAATTTTGTTAAATTCAGAATTTTATTCTCTACACATTAATGCCATAAAACAGTAGGCCCTATTGCCCAAAATATTCTTATTAATTAAACAAATAAAACCCCTTAGGGATAAATTGTTAATTCATAAAATAAATTGGGAAAAACCTTAAAATCTAATCTTTAATGTTTTTCACATAACTTCAGAATAATAAAGCTTTATTTCACATATTAAAACCCCTAATACTTGTATGCTTATTGTTTTATGATATTTGGTTTGTTTATTAAATGTATGTTTACTTTTTCCGTATCGAGAAGACTACGAGATCGTCGAGGAGCCGGAGTTTTACCCCGAGGTTCCACCTTCACCATTTGCTGAGCAAGGCAAGTCACAACCCCCATTTTGATCATCATTGAGCCCATGTTTTAATAAATTATCGCTATAACTCATAGGATAATATTGCATTAGTCAAATATCAAGCCGTACACTATATTTACTAGATCCCCGTCCTTGTGTGCAAACCCAAGCCATGCTTATTGAGCCTACACTCCTTGTCACTCTACAACTATTATATTAGCTAGTGTCCAATGTACCGACACAAATGCTATAGGATAAAAAGAAATGAGTCGTAGATAGCTGGATTCTACTATATGTATTTCCCCGTTATTCTCGTCTCTAGACTCTGTTGGAGTTGGCTATGTTATAAGTATGGTGGGTTCCGTGTGCAAGCTAGGGCATTGGTTGGTCGCACCCGGGGCACTATAAGGACCAGTCTACGGGATCTGTTGCAAAACACTTCCGTACTAACCACAAGTCTAATGGGTAAGTCCTAACTGAAAGTATGGAACAATCCGACTCAATGCTCCATAGTGGAGGGGCAAGGGGCAACCTACGGGTGACTTGTACCGACGTGGCTCAAAGGGGGTTTGGTGTTGGCTCGACGCGTCGGGGCACCATATAAAACCCATAAGAGGGTGCTGTCGGGTCGAGGCGGACCATATGGAAGGTTTTGGCACGAGTTCCCGTGGTATGGGTCATCTCGTTACACTTTGGTGTAAGTGATGAGTGCGTGCCTTGTGGGTACAGTGGTACACCTCTGATCAGAGTATTTAAATCTTTTCGAAAAGCTGAGCCCACGGTCAAGGGCGGGTTGTGTGACTTCTCGCAGTTAGTTTACAATTGTTTGAATGGTTGAGTTATTCATGGCATGTAAGGACTATTGAGCGAGGGTGGGCTGACTGTACCCCTCGAGTTAGAAGATGATGCATACAGATCTTTACATTTTTTGTAATAATAACTTGATCTCATTTAAATGCTTTACAATTATGCCTTTCCACAAAATTAGCCACTATCTCCCTTGTTATTACTTTGCATTATATTTGCATCCGGTGGCTTGCTGAGTACGTTTGTACTCACCCCCATTGACTTACACCACCAGAGCTCATTTACTACGAGGAGGATGAAGGTCTGGAGTAGCGACCCAGTCAAGGCGAGACTGGAAGGAGGCGTTCCACTACAACAAAACAGGATATTTTCGTCGGCCAAGTTAATTTCCGTCGGCTTTTGGGAAAGCCGACGGAAGTTAAATAACTTCCGTCGGCCTCCACGAGCCGACGGAAATTAACTTAACTTCCGTCGGCTTCTGACAGTGGCCGACGGAAGTTAGCGAGGGTTTTTCCGCGGCCGCCCGGATCCCCCTAACTTCCGTCGGCCAGCATTAAAGCCGACGGAAGTTAGCTAACTTCCGTCGGCTTTAATGCTGGCCGACGGAAGTTAGGGGGACCTTTTCCCAACCGCGCGCGCGTACAGGGAGACCTAACTCCCTGTACGCGCCCACGCCGCCGCCGCCTCCCGCCCTCGCCGCCTCCCGCCGCCGCCCGCCCTCGCCGCCGCGCCGCCGCCCGCCCTCGCCGCCGCGCCGCCGCCCGCCCTCGCCGCCGCGCCGCCGCCCGCCCTCGCCGCCGCGCCGCCGCCCGCCCGGCCGCCCGGCTCCCGGCGCCGGCCGCCTCGGCCGCCGCCCGCCCGCCCGCGGTCGCCCGCCCGCACGCCCGCCAGCCCGCCCGCTCGGCAGCTGCCCGCCCGCACGCCCGCCTCCCGCCCTACTCCCGGCCGCCTCGGCCGCCGCCCGCCCGGCCGCCTCCCGGCCGCCTCTCGCCCGGCCGGCCGCCTCCCGGCCTCCTCCCGGCCGCCTCGACCGCCGGCCACCGCCCCCTCCCGGCCATCGCCGCCGTCCCGGCCGCCGTCCCCGATTCGACCGCCGCTCGTCGACCTCCACCGCCCGCCGGCCTCCGATCCATCGCTAGCTCTCAAGTAATTTTTCTTCACTTTTGATTTGTGAATTTTGTCATAGTGGATTACAATGGTTGCTCTAGGTTTGCAGTAATTTTATCATAGTGGCCGAAGATTGATTGTATGATAGACACTTATTTTTTGTTGTAATTTGTGATATAATGAATAATTGTTTTATTTTTGCTCACAATGACGTTAATTGTTATTATGCACATGTCACAAGTAGTTGACCTGAATTAATTTTATGCTTTTACAAATGTTTCGTATGCGATGTGCTATTATATATGCTATTAATTATATTCTTATATTAATTTGTGGTTTATTGATGATTTCATTATGATGATTACTATATTATATATATGTATAATTTCTTATATATATTCTTTTCGTATCCAATATTTTATTTGACAACAACGTAGATAGTGTAACGAAACCTACGCGTCACCCGTTTCGGACCAACATGTCTCACACGTGTCATGCGTGTGAGATGTGCAGGTCCGGAATTGTCCCTTTTTGGACAGCCTCAGAGTGGGCGACAGAGCGTGGTTTTATGATGAGTCATGAGTCCGAATGAGATTTCAGTAACATAACCTTGTTGTTCTCCATTGCACCACTATCAGGCGTGCAATTGGAGAACAGCGGGGTTATGCTGCTGAAATTTCGTTCGGACTCATGGCTCGTCATAAATACCACGTTTTGTCGGTCACTCTTGGGTGGGTTTAGGACCTATCTTTTCCTATAGACCATGGTTGTCACGGCATCGCCTGCGTCGACTAGGCGTCCAGGCGGTCACCTTTATTCACTTTTGTACTAATATGGTCTACGAACCATGAATGCTTGTCGTATTGTACATGGACGTGTGATGAACGTCTTGTTTTATTGATTTTCTATGGAATTTCAATAAAGGTCCAGATTTATTAAATCCGGGCGTGACAAGATGGTATCAGAGCCGACTTGACTGTAGGAAGCCAAATAGACCTGACCCTAGGACTTATAATAACCATATTTTCTTACAAAAATTACTTACTCTCTCATCTTCTGGAGTTTCACAAAAAAATTTCTCTCTTTTGTAGATGCTGGTCCATACCATGAGTGGGACTCTTCGCGACGAGGCCGGATTCATCCGCGAGCTTCGCATGCTCGTCAGTTTCCTCGGGTTTGAGCACGAGCCGATGTTTCACGGAGTCTTCCCCGACGAGGACGAGAGATACTGCGAGGTCACCATCGTCATCCAGCACTCCACACAGACAGCCCACACTTATCGAGCCGGAGGACCCACCTTTTTGGTTGCCAGTCAGCGCATCACCCTTCAGGCCCTCACCGAGCTCCGGGTGATCTACGACAGCGAGCTCTACGACACGGACTATCGCTTCGTGCCCCTACGCACTCTAGGGAGTCCACACAGCGTCTACATCAGCACACTCTCCCAGCGCCACTCCGCCATTGGGCACACTGTACGCCTGTTGGAGGCAATGGACGAGCTCCACTATGAGGCCCTACAGGATGCCAACAGACAGCGCGACACGATTGACTTCTATCATCACTCTTCAGAGGATCTGAACCGCGAGAACGGAGAACTTCATCGCCGTGTCCAGCAGGGGCATCGGTTGGCTGCCGAGGCCGAGGAGTTGAGGCGCCAGAATGAGCTTCTACGTCAGATTGTCGCCAACACCACATAGCTTCGCCAGCAGATCAAGGAGTTGCAGAAGGATCTAGAGGAGGTCACCCCCCTTCCGCCCCACAAGCGGAAATCGCTCTGGATCCCCACAGTGAGACCCAAGAGGATTTCCCGTAGCGCACCTCCCGCCGGACCCTCCAGCTCCACCACCCCGACCATCTCCACTGAGCCTGTGATCGAGTCGTCCCCTGAGCTGCCTTAGACGTAGTTTTTATGGTTGATTGTTTCCTTTTTATTGTTTTGGATTGTATTTCCACTCATGTCAAATATAAGGCATGAGAGAAGATTAAATAAAAGACTTATATGTAATCGTAAGGATGACACATTTTGAAATAAAACTTAGCCGCAGTTCCCCTAAAAGATTATTGTCTATTTTGGAAACTTCAGGATGACTAACACTCAAGGATCCGATGCTCCCCAAAACGGAGGGGATAACGGAAACTTGCCCCAATGGGGAGCGACTGGGCAGAGGCAGGCCCCAGTCGCCAATCACCCCACGTTGGCTGAGATGATGGACAACCAAAATCAATTGATATCCATGTTGTTCAACCAGATGAAACAACAGCAAAACTAGATGCAGGAGCAGCTGGCTCAGTTCTTTCGTCTTCACCAACAGCTGCCCGAGAATCCTCGTCCCACCACTCCCGCTCCTGCACCCGCCTCACAGCTATCGGAGTTTCTTCGAGTCCGCCCTCCCACGTTCTCCAGCACCACCAACTCCATGGAGGCTGGTGACTAGCTGAGGACGATTGGGAAGAAGTTGGATCTCCTGACTTGCACTGAGCAGGACAGGGTAGCCTTCGCTGCCCACCAACTCTAGGGACCCGCCGCGGAATGGTGGGATAACCTGCGCAAGACTCTACCTGAGGGACACGTACACACTTGGGCGGAGTTCTCCGCCGCTTTCCACGTGGCCCACATCCCCGATGGCATCATCACCCAGAAGCAGCAGGAGTTCAGGGATCTACAACAAGGAAGCAGGTCCGTGACTGAATACCATCACGAGTTCAACTGGCTAGCCCGGTATGCGCTGGAGGAAGTCCAAACCGACACAGCCCGGCAGTCCAAGTTTCTCCGGGGGCTGAAGGACGAGCTTTCCCTTCAGCTGGTCTCCGGAGACTACGCCAACTTCCAAAAGTTGGTGAACAAGGCAATTATCCAGGAAACCGAGCAGAATAAGGTTGATCTAAAGAAGAAAAGGATGATCGCCTTCCACTAGAATCAAGGCATGGCGCAGAGGCCACACTTTGCACCTCCCCCACTGGCGCCCCAATATCATCCGCGCCCAGTGTACCATCCTGCGCCACCCGCCACCAACGCCTTAGCCGGACATCCTCGCCCCGCTCCCGCCGCACCGGCCGCTCCAACTGCCCCTGCCAAGAAGGCAGAGGTTCTGCGCGACAAGCACGGCAGGCCCGTGATATGCTTCAACTGCCACCAAGAAGGGCATTATTCCCACCAATGCCCCCATCCCAAGCGTACGCAAGGAGTCACAGCCAACCCTGTCATCTGTGCCCGCGTCAACCATGTCTCCGCTGAGGAAGCTCAGGCCGCACCCGAGATCGTCATGGGTAAGTTCATAGTACATTCGGCCCCTACACTGGTATTATTTGATACTGGAGCTACGCACTCCTTTATTTCAACAACTTTTGTGGAGAAGTATAATCTGAACAAATGTGAATTAGCAAGACCAGTATTAATAGCCACCCCTGGCAAACAAACTCAAGCCCATTCTTATAGTCCAAGGGTATGGGTAGATATCCAAGGCACAATATTCTGGGCCGACCCCATCCTAATAGAATGCCAAGGTTTGGATCTAATTCTAGGAATGGATTGGCTCAACAAACACCAAGGTGTGATAATATGTGCCCGGAGGCAAGTAACTGTGACTAGTGAAGAAGGGACTGTTGTCACGTTCCAGATGCCAATTCAGAAGTCCGGAAGACCTCACTACAGCAGATTACTTTGGAGGAGATACTAGTGGTCTGCGAGTACCCGGACATATTTCCGAAGGATTTACCAGGGATGCCACCTAAAAGGGACATTGAGTTCCAGATTGATCTAGTACCCGGAACCACTCCCATCTACAAGCGACCATACCGGATGGCCGCCAATGAGCAAGGTGAGATGAAGCAGCAACTTGAAGATCTTGAGAAGAAATGATACATCATACCCAGCACATCCCAGTGGGGAGCCCCCGTCATCTTCGTTGAGAAGAAGGAGGACAAGGCTAAGCGTATGTGCGTGGATTATCGAGCCTTGAATGAGGTGACCATCAAGAATAAGTATCCTTTACCCAGGATCGATGATCTGTTTGATCAGCTGAAAGGAGCCACGATATTTTCCAAGATCGACCTACGGTCTAGTTATCATCAGTTGAGGATTCGAGAAGAGGACATACCCAAGATAGCTTTTACCTCTCGTTATGGACTTTATGAGTACACCGTCATGTCCTTTGGATTGACCAATGCCCCAGCCTTCTTCATGAATATGATGAATAAGGAATTCATGGAATATTTGGATAAGTTTATTGTGGTATTTATAGATGACATCCTCATCTATTCCAAGGACAAAGAGGAGCACGAGACTCACATCCGATTGACCTTAGGAAAACTAAGGGAACATCAGTTATACGCCAAGTACAACAAGTGCAAATTTTGGATGGCGGAAGTGAAATTCCTTGGCCATATCATCTCCGCACAAGGTATCGCCGTAGATCCTGCCATCGTGGAAGCAGTTATGGATTGGCTGCCACCCACCAACGTATTAGAGATATGGAGTTTTCTTGGTTTGGCAGGATACTATCGCCGATTCATCGAGAATTTCTCCAAGATAGCCAAGCCTATGACTAAGTTGTTGCAAAAGGGAGAGAAGTTTGAATGGACTCCCGAATGCGAGGAAAGTTTTCGCACCCTCAAGACCCGGCTAGTGTCAGCACCCATACTGACCCTACCAGATATCAAGAAGGACTTCCATGTCTATTGCGACACATCTCGCCAGGGACTGGGATGTGTTCTTATGCAAGACAGAAAGGTTGTCTCGTACGCCTCTCGGTAGTTGAGACCCCATGAGCTAAACTACACTACACACGACCTGGAATTGGCCGCTGTTGTGCACGCCCTAAAAATATGGAGGCATTATTTGGTCGGAAACCGCTGCGAAGTCTTTACGGATCACAAGAGTTTGAAGTATATCTTCACGTAGCTGGATCTCAACCTTAGGCAAAGGCGATGGTTAGAATTGATAAAGGACTACGACTTAGGTATTCACTACCATCCCGGCAAAGCAAACGTGGTAGCTGATGCATTAAGTCGTAAAGGATATTGCACCGCCATCATGATTTAGGATCACACGCCTTTGCTATATAAGGAAATGGAAAAGTTAAATCTCGGGTTAACCATAGGAGCCTATCTAGCCACCTTGGAGACCCAACTAGTCCTGTTCGAACAGATCCGTGAGGCTCAATTAGAAGACCCGGACATAGCCGCAATTAAAAAGAACATGAGACAAGGCAAGGCCCCAGGATTTTCATAAGATGAGAATGGCACCATATGGTTCAGAACAAGGATCTGTGTGCCAGATAAACCGAAGATAAAGACCCTTATTCTAAGGGAGGCCCATGATACCCTGTACTCCATCCATCCTGGGAGTACAAAGATGTACAAAGACCTAAAGGAACGTTATTGGTGGGTTAGCATGAAGAAGGAGATTGCTCAATTTGTCGCAGAATATGACACCTGCCATCGAGTAAAAGCAGAACATCAAAGACCCGTAGGGCTGTTACAGCCACTTAAAGTACCCGAATGGAAATGGGAAGAGATCGGTATGGATTTTATCACCGGACTCCCAAAGACCCAACTTGAATATGATTCTATATGGGTAATCATTGATCGGCTAACAAAGGTAGCACACTTCATAGCCATCAAGACGACCTTCAGTGGCCCGAAACTAGCATAGTTGTATATGGCCTGCATCGTGTGCCTTCATGGAGTACCCAAGAAGATAGTCTCCGATAGAGGGAGTCAATTTACGTCTCGATTCTGGAAAAACCTTTAAGAGGAAATGGGAACAAGATTAAACTTCAGCACAACATACCACCCTTAGACAGATGGACAAACTAAAAGGGTGAATCAGATATTAGAGGATATGCTTCGGGCATGCGTCTTGGATTTTGGAGGAACTTGGGACAAGAGTTTACCGTACGCCGATTTTTCGTACAACAACAGCTATCAAGCCATCCTTCAGATGTACCCATTCAAAGCTTTATATGGACGTAAGTGCAGGACGCCTCTACTTTGGGATCAAACCGGCGAATCCCAAGTGTTTGGAACAGACATCCTTCGGGAAGCTGGAGAGAAGGTACGGATTATCAGAGACCGACTCAAGACAGCCCAATCTTGACAGAAGAGCTACGCGGACAATCGTCGTCGAGATTTAGCCTTTGAAGAGGGAGACCATGTTTACCTCCGAGTTACCCCTCTTCGTGGCACCCAACGGTTTAACATGAGAGGAAAGTTGGCACCTCGATACATTGGACCTTTTCCCATTGTCCGACGCCAAGGTGAAGTCGCTTATCAGTTGGAACTGCCACCCTCTTTGGCTGGGGTACATGACATGTTTCATGTGTCACAACTAAAGAAGTGTCTTCGAGTCCCAGCAGAGCAAGTGGACCTGCAGCAGTTGAGTATTCAAGAAGATCTGACCTATGTGGAAAAGCCCGTCAAGATCCTGGAAGTCAAAGAACGGACCACCAGGAGTCGCGTCATCCGCTTCTGTAAGGTTCAGTGGAGCAATCATCCCGTAGAGGAAGCTACATGGGAAAAAGAGGAAGAACTCAAAGCCCAACATCCAGAGCTATTCGAGGATTGATCCGAATCTCGAGGATGAGATTCTCTGTAAGGGGGATAGGATTGTAACACCCCAAGATTTAAAAATAAATAAAATAAAGGAAATATATTTTTCAGGGAATTAAATGAATTGTTTAATTAAAGAAAACCCTAAAAGAGCCCTAATAAAGCCAAACAGAAGGGAATACTTTAAATTTGGACTTGGAAAATTTATGATAGAGTCTAGAGGCCAAGATATAATTTTAGGAATTTTTATAAAGTTTTATCAACAATGATTCAACCTCTAATCAAATAAATGAATTACTGGATTTATTTTAAATCAGAAAACCATTTTAAATCTTAATAGGCCTCAACCCTCAAAGTCCCCGAGCCCAGCCCAGTCCAAACCTTGCATCACTGACCTCTGGGACCTAGCTGTCAGCGCCGCTCTCCTCCTCTCTCTCCACCCGCGCCCCGCCTCGGCCCCACGTGTCAGCCACTCGCGCCCGCCTCCATCTCTCTGGTCGCCGGGGCCCGCCTATCGGCCCTTCCGTTTTCATTCGCTCGCCGACAGGTTGGGGCCACCTGTCGGATGCTTCTTCTTCGTTGGAAGGGGATCCCCCCTTCCATTTTCCAGTGACCTCCTTCCCTGTTTCGCCGCCAGCCGCCCCTATCCGGCCAGATTTGCCCCGGACTCCCTTCCTCAGACCACCGCGACCCCCTTCCATCTTTAGCTATCGCGTAATTGAGTTTATGGAAGCTTATCCGAGGAGATTGGAACCTCACCGGAGATAATGGGAACCCTAGGTTCCTTTCCTATCTTACGCCGGTGACCCCTCCTATATAATCCCCTCCGATCACCGCAGCCGAGGCCTCACACCCTCACAGCTAGCCACGCATTCCCGAGCCCCCATCGATACTTTTTCGAGTTCCTCCCCTGCTTCACCTCTGGCCACCGCTCGCCGCCGCCTCGGACCTCCTCCGTCCACGCCGTCGCCACCATCGTGACCACCAGAGCCCGCCCGTCCTCGGCACCTACTCCGTTGGCCATGGCCGCCACCGGATCGTCGTCGCCGTCGAGCACCCGAGAAGACCGTGCCGTCTACCCTCGTCGCCGGTCGCCTTCGGACGTCCTTCTCCGCCGTCAAAGGTACGTTCGTGACCACCATCCTCTCCTCTTTCCATTTCTGCTGAGACCTAGGCTCCTAGGCCCTTGCCGTCGCCGTCGCCACCACGCCCGAGCTCCACCGTCGCCGGAGACGAAGGGTAGTTTACCCTTAGCGCACGTGCCGTGCCGGACGGCATCTGAGCCGTGCGATCGCATCTGTGCGGTGCAGAATAGATCCTGAGGGGATCTAATCTAGGCCCTCGGATCCCATAGAACCGGTATCTTTTAATTTGAGCCGTTGATTAAAACTTAAACCCTGGGATGAATCCCGTGCGTCCACGTAATACCCTTTCGCGCGTCTTAATCTCGGCCGTCCGTTTTCACTTAACCCTCCCGCCTCGCATCTGGCTGCTGGATCTAGATCCAACGGTCCAGATTGGCCTGGTCCACGCGCACAGTCATGGGATCACCGTGAGCCTGGCTCACCGTGGACCAAAACCTATTTCTTTTTTAAATAAAATTCTAGAAAATTGTTTAAACTTTAAAAAATCATAACTTGCTCATTTTAACTCCAAATTTCACCATTCAAATTTTGTTAAATTCAGAATTTTATTCTCTACACATTAATGCCATAAAACAGTATGTCCCTATTGCCCAAAATATTCTTATTAATTAAACAAATAAAACCCCTTAGGGATAAATTGTTAATTCATAAAATAAATTGGGAAAAACCTTAAAATCTAATCTTTAATGTTTTTCACATAACTTCAGGATAATAAAGCTTTATTTCACATATTAAAACCCCTAATACTTGTATGCTTATTGTTTTGTGATATTTGGTTTGTTTATTAAATGTATGTTTACTTTTTCTGTTGGACCGGAAACGGCGACCAGAGGGGGGGGGGTGAATGGGAGCTTTTAAAATTTCGGGCTAAAAACTTAGCCTTCGGTACTGTTCTGTCTTCTGCGGAACAGGCTTCGAACACCGCCTTCGAAGGTCTGGTTCGGAGGTACTTCGACACCTTCGAACACAGGCTTCGGAGTGGCAAAAGTTCGAAGCCAAGAAGACTTCGCTCCACTTACAACCCTCGAAAATCTACTCTGCTAAGTCAGTGCAGGCTCCGCACACAGGGTGCTTTGAGCAGGCTTCGCACTTCACCCTTCGCAAGAGTGGACAGCCCTCTGAGGACTTCGACCAAGTACTTGGCAACAGCAACGGGTGCTGGGCTTCGTACCCAAAGGTCTACACGCACACGCAAATGGACTACGCTAAGGGCTTCGACACAAGAAGCACAACGGGAAAAGAACAGGGCTTCGCTAGTAAGCAGCGAGGTCTTGCCTCGTGTTACACAGAGCGACAGCACACTGACAAAACACACCTCGCACGAAAAACAACCTTCGCCTCAACAGGCTTCGGTGCACTAAACTAGCGAAGTATGTAGATCGAGCTCAAGCAAAAAGCACAAGACAAACAGGGCTTCGCCGCTTGAACAAGGAACACTGAAAATGAACTCAGGATGTATTCAATCGAAGTGTGGCTACAGGAGCTCAACAGTAAATGCTCAAAGTGTTAAATGTTACCTACCGAGCCCCCATATTTATAGCCCACGGCTTCATCCTAAGGAAGTGACTACTTTACCCCTAGGGTTTACATCCATTTTGTCTCTACAGAACTAAGGGGTACAAAAGGTAGTCCACCTTTATTTTGGAGGCTTCTCTGTCAGCTGCAGAGGGGACAGTGTCAGCCTTTTTCAGAACAGACAGTGTCAGCCTTTACAGTGTTGACTTCTGGAACCTCCCTTCGCACGCGAGGGGTGCGGAAGCTTCGGCGAGAAGCCTGCAGCCTGTTGGCCTTCGCTTCGCCGAAGAAGACCTCCGATACAGTGACGGTTTTGAGCCGAAGCCGTCAAAGCCCTTGGGCCTTCGCACCACCACCTCCGGAGTGGATCACCACGGCTTCGCAGCTACTCCGAGCTCGAACACCGTCCGTCCGTGTACCGAAGCCATGCATGGCCGAAGCACCTCAAGTCATCCTCACTCCGGAGCTAGCCTCGCTCCGAAGTCCTTCACACTCCGAAGCCCCACCTTCGGAGTACCACCCTTCGAAGTCCCTCCTTCGTCCAAGGCCTCCGCATGAAGCATTCCATGAGCACTTCGTCGCAGTGTCTCACTCCGAGCACACTCCTTGACGAGCCTCACCCGGACCATGCCTTCGATGCGCCTCGACTTCTGAGACCTTCGTCGGGTACCCTTCGAGTGTCTCCCTCCGGAGCACACGTCGAACACCTTGCCTCCGCAGAGGACTTGTTCCACCACCTCCGAAGTTACTCCATTCGGAGTACCTTCGAAGTGCCTCACCTCCGAGGACTTTGTCTCGGAGTACCTTCAGCCGGAGCCACGCTCCGCACTCTCTGCCTTCACCTGGCACGCCTCGACCCGAGGACCGACCCGGACCAACTTCGCAGCCACCGTGAAGGAGCTCCCCGCTCCCTTGGCATCAAACCACCCGCTTGACCCAAGTTCACCTGGCTCGAACCCTGTCCGTCGCCTCCGCAGTCCCTGCGCACCACAGACAAGCAGACAAGTGTATCCAGTACTCCGGAGACCTCTCCGGGTTAACAACCTCCGGCACACACTCCGGTGTACCGCCCAAAGTACCGAAGCCATCGGTACGAACCCTGTCATCGCATACTGTCGGACCCCTCCGACGAGCACACTCCGCTGCACAGCTGCAGCAAGCAAACACCGAATCACCCTTCGGTGACAACACCTCCGAACACCCTTCGGAGGTACCACCTCCGAAGCCCCTACGGAGGTACCCTTCGAACAGAGGGTAAAGGCCTGTCAATCACTCATCACAAACACCGAAACCACCCTTGGTTTCTCAATCTCCCCCTTGATGAGTGCATTGACAACCAAATCCAATTTCAAGAAAAATGAAAACGTATCAGCACACAAGTGACCATAAAAACTCAGAAAAGAGCCAAAGCATGTCACTTGATAAAAGAAATTTTCTCCCCCTTTCTCAAAAGAGTAAAAGCCCCTTCGGCAATAAAAACTCCCCCTGAGTTAAGAAAATTTTTCTCCCCCTTTATGTCAAAAATCTCTCCCCCTTTAGAAATAATGCCTTCTTGCAGCAGAGAACATAGCAAAATCTCTCCCCCTTTGGCAATGCAAGCATCAAGGAGCATTCAAAAGATGCAAAGCTGCGAAATGAATAGAATTGCAAAGACATATAATGCAAAAATATGCCAACAGTAACATAAATGATCATGTGCTCAGCTCAATTTAACAATCTGTGAAACAAGATGATGGCATGTGATTTCGTCATTTTGAAGTAAAAGCATCACCACTTAATCAAAGCAGCTAGACATGAGAAGGCAAGGACTGCGCAAAGCTAACAAGTTCTACCCTAGACAGACAAGTCTTGTTCAAAAGAAGCTGTGAAAGCAAACTTGATGAGCAATTAATTTTGTTGTTCTTTTTCTTAATGCCAGGGGTTATTTGTTTGTCTACCTTATACTTTCCAATCAGGCCAAGCCTAGGCAAGAAAGCCATCTGAAGCTTAAGGCGGTGATTTTGGCATACACTACACTATCCCAGTTCAAACCAAGGTGCAATGGTAAGCGGTCTAGAATAGAGTAGTGCGACAAACAAACCCTCCTGGATCTTTTCATTGAAACCAGACAAATCATGGATTTTTGATTTTGATGAGTTAATTATGTTGATGAGTATCCATGAATAAAGAACACATTTTTCAAGTTGCATATTTTAACATCCAAGGAACAGTGTCTTGCTGTCAAGTAGATAAAAGATAGCTAAAAGCAGTCCAGTCTAAACAAGCTAGATGCAAGATTGTGCGGTGAGCAAGTTTTGAGTTTAGAAAATAAAACATCATGCACAATCAATGTTCCAGACATATTTCATAGAGCTGAGCTGACATGATTTCTTTGAATTAAAAGCAGGCATATAATAGCAAAAGATGTAAGTGCAATTCCACACATAATGAGCATATGCAAGACAATTAAAATCAGCTCCCCCTCACAAAATGCCGTAAGGGTGACAAATGCCAAGTTCCCCACGCAAGTAAGCAAATCTAGAAGCATCGAGGGGTTTTGTAAAAATGTCGGCAAGCTGGTGTTGGGTATCAACATATTGAAGTTCAATATCACCCTTCTCATTGTGATCTCTGAGAAAATGGTACCGTACATCAATGTGTTTGGTTCTGGAGTGCTGAACCGGGTTGTTTGCAATACAAATAGCACTAGTGTTATCACAGAAAAGTGGAACACTCTTATAATCTAACCCGAAATCCCGCAAAGTGGAAACCATCCACAAAATCTGAGAGCAACAGCTAGCTGCAGCAACATATTCGGCTTCCGCCGTCGATTGTGCAACACTAGACTGTTTGCGGGAAGACCAGCAAACCAGAGACGTACCCAGAAAATGACAAGTACCAGAGGTACTCTTCCTATCAATTCTACACCCAGCAAAATCCGCATCTGAATAACCTCTAAGACATAAAGATGAAGATGATGAATACCATATGCCAAATTCAAGGGTGTGCTTGAGATACCTTAGAATGCGCTTAACCGCTTGGCGGTGCGAAGCTCGTGGTGAAGCCTGAAAACGAGCGCACAGACATACTGCGAAGTGTATGTCCGGCCTCGTGGCAGTCAAGTAGAGGAGGGAGCCGATCATGCTCCGAAACTCCTTCTGATCTACGGCTTCTCCATCTTCGTCAGGGTCCAATGCTACAGATGTAGCCATTGGAGTGGCGAGGGGCTTCGCATCGGACATGTCGAATTTCTTGAGCAGGTCCTTGGTGTACTTTGTCTGGTGGACAAAAGTACCTTGTTTGCTTTGCTTGATTTGCAAACCAAGGAAAAAGGTGAGTTCACCCATCATCGACATTTCAAATTCCCTGCTCATGGTATCTGCAAACTCGGCAACCAAAGCATGAGAAGAGCCACCAAAGATGATATCATCCACATAAATCTGCACTAGAAGGAAATCTTTGCCATGCTTGAGAGTAAACAAAGTTTTATCAACAGAGCCCATCAAATACCCTCGCTCAAGCAGAAAAGACTTAAGTCTGTCATACCACGCCCGAGGGGCCTGCTTGAGTCCATAAAGAGCCTTATGAAGTTTAAGGACTTTATGTGGGTACTTGGGGTTTTCAAAACCAGGGGGTTGTTTTACATAAACATCTTCGCCTATGAAGCCATTAAGAAAAGCACTTTTGACATCCATTTGATAGAGTTTGAATCCCCGGGATGTCGCAAAGGCAAGCAAAATCCTAATGGCCTCAAGGCGAGCAACAGGTGCAAAAGTTTCAGTAAAATCAATCCCTTCTAGTTGAGAAAAGCCCTGAGCTACTAGTCTAGCCTTATTTCTAACAATTGTTCCATCCTCCCCTTGTTTATTTTTAAAAATCCATTTTGTTCCAATGAAATGAACATTTGGTGGAGGATCAACTAAAGTCCAGACTTGGTTTCTTTCAAAATTCTCAAGCTCTTCATGCATGGCATTGATCCAACTAGAATCAGAAAGTGCATGACTAACATCTAAGGGCTCGAAAGAAGCAACAAAAGCAGCATTAGTAAAATGAGCGTGAGAACGTGTTACCCTTTGATCAAGCTCACCAATGATCTGCTCGGGAGGATGCATCCTTTGAACATGATGTGGAGCCTCGCGGCGGGATGCAGTCTCCCCCTCAACTTGTGCGTTGGATTGGTCCAAGATGACCGATGTTGAGGTAGTTGCTTCGGGACCTCGTGCCGAAGTAGTTGAAGCGGGGTCAGCTTCGGGGGTTGATGTCGAGGGCAGTAGGGGATCATCCTCGAATTCTCCGGGATCTTCGTCTTCGAATAAGGTCTGTTCCATGTCGTGTTCATTTGCCTGTTCGAAAGCAGAACTAACAGAGGGGGTTGATTCATCAAAAGTCACATCACATGACTCGATGACAGTGTTAGTTTCCAAGTTATAAACACGATAAGAATGACCATGAGTTGAATAACCCAAAAAGATCCCGTCAGAAGATCGCGACTCAAATTTATCCAAGTTACCACATTTTAGGATAAAGCAGCGACAGCCAAAAACTCGAAGATGAGTAACCTTGGGCTGTCTCCCAAAACGCAGCTCATAAGATGTCAAGTTCAAAATTGAGCGCAAGAAAATTCGGTTTGAGATGTAACATGCTGTGTTCATGGCCTCAGCCCAGAATTTTCTAGGAGTCCTATGCTCATCAAGCATCGTCCTAGCCATCTCAACCAAGGTGCGGTTTTTCCTCTCAACAACACCGTTCTGTTGAGGAACCCGCGGAGCAGAGAATTGATGTTCTATGCCATGCTCCATGCAAAAGTCAACAAAGAGACTATTTTTGAACTCGGTGCCATTATCGCTTCGAATGAATTTTAATGCACCAGGGAGTTCAGTGAAAAGTCTCAAAGCCAAGCTCCGAAAGTGTGAAAACACTTCATCCTTGCTGGCAAGAAAGAAGACCCAAGAGTAGCGAGAGAAATCGTCGACAATAACAAGTACATACCACTTGCCACCTAAAGAACTAACCCGAGAAGGACCTACAGTGTCCATATGGAGAAGTTCTCCGGGCTGTTCAGTCATCACTGTGGTGACTGGCGAATGCGAAGCAGCAATCATTTTTCCATGTCGACAAGGAGCGCAAACTAAATTCTTCTCAAACTTGAGCTTGGGCAATCCTCGGATCAAACCTAGGGCGCTCAGACGAGCGAGCAACTCAAAGCTCATATGCCCTAGTCTCCTATGCCACTTCCAAAGCTCAGAAGTCGAATGTGCAACAAGACAATGAGAAGAACCAGACGATTCTGAAAAATCAGCTCCAAAAACTCTCCCAACCCTAAAGATCTTACACACCACAACGCCATCAGAATTGAGCACTTGCGAAGTATCGCGATGAAATCGCACTTCGAAGCCCTCATCAAGTAACTGAGATACAGACAGCAAATTGTATCCCAGGTTCTCAACCAAAGCAACATCTTTGAGAGTGAAGTTCGAATTAATTCTTACCACACCTTTACCTTTCACTCTACTCCTTCGATTGTTTCCGAAGGTGATATGTTCCCTTTGCTTGGTTGATGTGAGGCTGGAGAACCATTTTGCATCTCCGGTCATGTGGCGCGAACAACCGGAGTCCATGATCCACGTGCCCTCCAAGCCTCGACCTGTCGCCTACACATGATAAGAACGCCTCGATCGCTCAGTGCTGGGGTGAGTAAAATAATGACGAGGCATCCAGCACTGAGTGACACGAGTAGTAGGCACAGTAAAAGCAGACGGTCTACGCACATAATAATCAGAATGATGCAAAGTGCGAGGTCTACCTACATGCTGTGAAAGAACAACATGTCGAGGTCTCCTACTCTGACGAGGTACAAATCTGCTAACCCGAGGTCTACCACCATATGGAACATGGTGAACACCTCGAGGAGCAAAACCTCTCCGAGAAGCACGAGGAGCCTCAAAAACAGGACGAGAGTAATACTCAGACTCATGCATACCTAAAGATGGGTAACGCATGTCCTGATAGCTCATCGCCTGTGCACGTCGCTCATTCTTGATGCGACGGAAACAGAAACCAATCAAATGACCCGCCCTCTGACAATAAGAACAGTGAAACACTCTCCTGGGGGCACTCTCATGGGTCATAGGAGCAACTCTCACAGGCTCCTTGGGTTTCTTCTGAGTGGCTTTCTTGGGAGGATTTTTCTTGGCAGGAGGAGTGGTTTTCTTTGGTGGATGGGTAGGCCTTTTGGCTGATGGGGTGTCCAACAGAGCTCTCTCTTTCTCTAGGGTGGTGGGAGAGGTGAAAACAGTTTTGGTCTTACTGTCTGAAGCTATCCTCTCAAAACCCAAACCTAGAGCTACCCCGGCTCTGTCAGCACACAACTTGGTCTTGGCCAAGAGCAAATCCATCCTACCCTTCCCTTCAGTGCATTTATTCACCACAGAAAGAAGGTATTCATTTTCAGACATTAGGTTCTCAGCTCGCTCTCTAGCAGTGCCTAGCTGGTCCTTAAGGGTGATGCAAGTGTCACAAACAGGTTGCACATCCTTAGAACTACCGGCCCTCTCCAATCTAGCCTCTAAATCATGAACATGTTTATCACGTAAATTAATGCTCTCGCGCAATAAAGAACAGTTCATGCATTCAATAATATCATGAGGTCTAGAATCCACCTCTAAAAGCTGCTTCTGTGCAGTCTCAAGCTCAGAAAGAGTTTGAGCATGTACAGAACGCAACTGAGCAAGCTCACCCATGACAACAGAACATGATTCACATTCAGCATCATTAAACTTAGACTTAAGCATGGCATATTCAGTAGAAACAGATTCTAGCCTAAGTCTAAGGTCTTTTCTTTCTCTAGCGGCTTGCACAAGTAATCTATCCTGACCTAGCACTACTTCATTCAGCTCATCTAATTTAATTAGTAGCTGGTCAGATGATAGGTTTACCTCAGATGAGTCAAGCTCATCGCCGCTGTGATCGCTGTCGGCCATGAAGCAAAGGCCGGTGAAGTCACGTCCCTTCTTATCCTTCTTGTCCTCCTTCCTTGGGGACTCCTCCTCCTCAGAGCTCGACTCCTCAGTTGAGGATGTGTCGATGTCGCTGAGAGCAGCAACAAAGGCTCTGGAAGCGGCCTTGGCTACTTTCTTAGCCATCTTGCCGCGCTTGCCCTTCACAAAGGGCTTCCTCTCCTTTTTGTGGAATTTGGGGCGGTCACTCTCATCTCTCTTTTTGATCTTGGGGCAATTAGCCTTGATGTGAGAAGTGTCGCCACATTCATAGCAACCACTAAAACCATTTCTCCTCTGATCCCGTCTCTCATGATGAAAGCGGGTGAACCTCCGGGCAATGAGAGCAAGCTCATCATCAGCTAGAGTGTCCACCTGCTCCTTTGTGACGGAGACCAGGGAGGACAAAGCAAAACCATCTGCAAGAACACAAGTGCCTGATGTGTGGTTCTGCAGTGGTGCCACGGCTAGTGCTAGAAACCAATGCCAATGGCTGTGGCAAAGAGCTTCTGTGCACTGCAAGAGATGCCTTGGCAATCTCTGTGGACTTCAGCTTGCTAAAGAGTTCATCACAGGTTAGAGTGTCATAGCCTGTGGACTCCTCAATGCTGGATATCTTCACCTCCCATATGCTACGGTCAAGAGCATAGAGAAGCTTGATAGCCCTATCATGATCACTGTAAGCAAGCGTCCCGTTGGATCGCAAGTTACTCACTATCGCATCAAAGCGCGAAAACATGGCATCTATAGATTCACCAGGTGCCTGCACAAACAGCTGATACTGTTGGTTGTAGGTGCTTTGGCGCCTGGCCTTAATCTGAGTAGAGCCCTCATGATAAATAGTGAGCGTTGTCCAAATTTCCCTAGCAGTCCTAAGGTGCTGCACCCTATCAAACTCACTCCGACTCAAACCAATGAACAGTATGTTCCTTGCCTTCGAGTTGGCAATATATTGATCTTTTTCGGTTTGAGTGGTGCGGGTATCAGGGATGGAGTATTGTGAGTCCACAATCTCCCAAATTGCATTTCCTTGGCTTAACAAGTAAGCCTCCATGCGCACCTTCCAGTATGCAAAATCTGTCCCATCGAACAGAGGAATTTTACTGCCTCTATCCATGTCGCCAACAGATCACAAAACCGGTTAAGGTCAACTGGTGATCTTAACCTGCTCTGATACCAATTGTTGGACCGGAAACGGCGACCAGAGGGGGGGGGGTGAATGGGAGCTTTTAAAATTTCGGGCTAAAAACTTAGCCTTCGGTACTGTTCTGTCTTCTGCGGAACAGGCTTCGAACACCGCCTTCGAAGGTCTGGTTCGGAGGTACTTCGACACCTTCGAACACAGGCTTCGGAGTGGCAAAAGTTCGAAGCCAAGAAGACTTCGCTCCACTTACAACCCTCGAAAATCTACTCTGCTAAGTCAGTGCAGGCTCCGCACACAGGGTGCTTTGAGCAGGCTTCGCACTTCACCCTTCGCAAGAGTGGACAGCCCTCTGAGGACTTCGACCAAGTACTTGGCAACAGCAACGGGTGCTGGGCTTCGTACCCAAAGGTCTACACGCACACGCAAATGGACTACGCTAAGGGCTTCGACACAAGAAGCACAACGGGAAAAGAACAGGGCTTCGCTAGTAAGCAGCGAGGTCTTGCCTCGTGTTACACAGAGCGACAGCACACTGACAAAACACACCTCGCACGAAAAACAACCTTCGCCTCAACAGGCTTCGGTGCACTAAACTAGCGAAGTATGTAGATCGAGCTCAAGCAAAAAGCACAAGACAAACAGGGCTTCGCCGCTTGAACAAGGAACACTGAAAATGAACTCAGGATGTATTCAATCGAAGTGTGGCTACAGGAGCTCAACAGTAAATGCTCAAAGTGTTAAATGTTACCTACCGAGCCCCCATATTTATAGCCCACGGCTTCATCCTAAGGAAGTGACTACTTTACCCCTAGGGTTTACATCCATTTTGTCTCTACAGAACTAAGGGGTACAAAAGGTAGTCCACCTTTATTTTGGAGGCTTCTCTGTCAGCTGCAGAGGGGACAGTGTCAGCCTTTTTCAGAACAGACAGTGTCAGCCTTTACAGTGTTGACTTCTGGAACCTCCCTTCGCACGCGAGGGGTGCGGAAGCTTCGGCGAGAAGCCTGCAGCCTGTTGGCCTTCGCTTCGCCGAAGAAGACCTCCGATACAGTGACGGTTTTGAGCCGAAGCCGTCAAAGCCCTTGGGCCTTCGCACCACCACCTCCGGAGTGGATCACCACGGCTTCGCAGCTACTCCGAGCTCGAACACCGTCCGTCCGTGTACCGAAGCCATGCATGGCCGAAGCACCTCAAGTCATCCTCACTCCGGAGCTAGCCTCGCTCCGAAGTCCTTCACACTCCGAAGCCCCACCTTCGGAGTACCACCCTTCGAAGTCCCTCCTTCGTCCAAGGCCTCCGCATGAAGCATTCCATGAGCACTTCGTCGCAGTGTCTCACTCCGAGCACACTCCTTGACGAGCCTCACCCGGACCATGCCTTCGATGCGCCTCGACTTCTGAGACCTTCGTCGGGTACCCTTCGAGTGTCTCCCTCCGGAGCACACGTCGAACACCTTGCCTCCGCAGAGGACTTGTTCCACCACCTCCGAAGTTACTCCATTCGGAGTACCTTCGAAGTGCCTCACCTCCGAGGACTTTGTCTCGGAGTACCTTCAGCCGGAGCCACGCTCCGCACTCTCTGCCTTCACCTGGCACGCCTCGACCCGAGGACCGACCCGGACCACCTTCGCAGCCACCGTGACGGAGCTCCCCGCTCCCTTGGCATCAACCACCCGCTTGACCCAAGTTCACCTGGCTCGAACCCTGTCCGTCGCCTCCGCAGTCCCTGCGCACCACAGACAAGCAGACAAGTGTATCCAGTACTCCGGAGACCTCTCCGGGTTAACAACCTCCGGCACACACTCCGGTGTACCGCCCAAAGTACCGAAGCCATCGGTACGAACCCTGTCATCGCATACTGTCGGACCCCTCCGACGAGCACACTCCGCTGCACAGCTGCAGCAAGCAAACACCGAATCACCCTTCGGTGACAACACCTCCGAACACCCTTCGGAGGTACCACCTCCGAAGCCCCTACGGAGGTACCCTTCGAACAGAGGGTAAAGGCCTGTCAATCACTCATCACAAACACCGAAACCACCCTTGGTTTCTCATTTTCCGTATCGAGAAGACTACGAGATCGTCGAGGAGCCGGAGTTTTACCCCGAGGTTCCACCTTCACCATTTGCTGAGCAAGGCAAGTCACAACCCCCATTTTGATCATCATTGAGCCCATGTTTTAATAAATTATCGCTATAACTCATAGGATAATATTGCATTAGTCAAATATCAAGCCCTAGACTATATTTACTAGATCCCCGTCCTTGTGTGCAAACCCAAGCCATGCTTATTGAGCCTACACTCCTTGTCACTCTACAACTATTATATTAGCTAGTGTCCAATGTACCGACACAAATGCTATAGGATAAAAAGGAATGAGTCGTAGATAGCTGGATTCTACTATATGTATTTCCCCGTTATTCTCGTCTCTGGACTCTGTTGGAGTTGGCTATGTTATAAGTATGGTGGGTTCCGAGTGCAAGCTAGGGCATTGGTTGGTCGCACCTGGGGCACTATAAGGACCGGTCTGCGGGATCTGTTGCAAAGCACTTCCGTACTAACCACAAGTCTAATGGGTAAGTCCTAACTGAAAGTATGGAACAATCCGACTCAATGCTCCATAGTGGAGAAGGCAAGGGGCAACCTGCGGGTGACTTGTACCGACATGGCTCAAAGGGGGTTTGGTGTTGGCTCGACGCGTCGGGGCACCATATAAAACCCATAAGAGGGTGCTGTCGGGTCGAGGCGGACCATATGGAAGGTTTTGGCATGAGTTCCCGTGGTATGGGTCATCTCATTACACTTTGGTGTAAGTGATGAGTGTGTGCCTTGTGGGTATAGTGGTACACCTCTGATCGGAGTATTTAAATCTTTTTGAAAAGCCGAGCCCACGGTCAAGGGCGGGTTGTGTGACTTCTCGCAGTTAGTTTATAATTGTTTGAATGGTTGAGTTATTCATGGCATGTAAGGACTGTTGAGCGAGGGTGGGCTGACTGTACCCCTCGAGTTAGAAGATGATGCATACACATGTTTACATTTTTTGTAATAATAACTTGATCTCATTTAAATGCTTTACAATTATGCCTTTCCGCAAAATTAGCCACTATCTCCCTTGTTATTACTCTGCATTATATTTGCATCCAGTGGCTTGCTGAGTACGTTTGTACTCACCCCCGTTGACTTACACCACCAGAGCCCATTTACTACGAGGAGGATAAAGGTCTAGAGTAGCGACCCAGTCAAGGCGAGACTAGAAGGAGGCGTTCATCTAGGACCTTTGTTTCATTAGTTTCTCTTCACCTTTATTTGCTTTTGTACTAATATGGTCTACGAACCATGAATGCTTGTCGTATTGTACGTGGTCGTGCGATGAACGTCTTGTTTTATTGATTTTCTATGTAATTTCAATAAAGGTCTGGATTTATTAATTCTGGGCGTGACAGTTGGGAGCTCTGAGCGAACCCTCGAGGCTTCGGGTTCGTCGTCGTCCACCCTTTTCCTTTTGGAGCTGCTCACCGAAGGTGCAGGGCTGGTGAAGTCTGGCGGAGCTTGCACCCACTTGACGCCGAGCTAGGCCCACACTCTGTTCTAGTGTTCCCAAGTCCCCACTAGAGCGAGCCATTGAGCCTGCTCCTCAGGTGTTGGGGCCCCAACGACGCGCTCTGCTGCCACAATTGCCTCCTCTGGAGTCCTTACTTCACGAGCGACTTCATCAAAACTCCAATTCAACATGAGTTCATTTTGTGAAGTATGAAGATGAAAACAAATTGAAGTCTTACCAAGGCCCTCTTGACGCGATTTGCCCCCTCCCTCTGCTTCGGCTGGCAGTTGGCGTCATGGAGGGCTAGGAAGACATCGGCGCGCCCCTCGCAGCCTTCAGCACTCATAGCCCACTCAAAGACAGCCAACCTCACCACAACATTTGGCGACAGTTGAGGAAGCTCGAGGTTGTAGGCCTTCAAAACTTTGCTTAGCATGTCTACCGCTGGTAGCCCAAGGCCGGCCTCGAAGAAGGCTTCGAAGAGTATAACCTTGTCTGCTCGATGCCTCGGTATGGCCTCCGACTTCTCCGATACCTAAAGCTAGATCTCTGGTGATATCTTCCCCTTGCAAGCCTTCTGGACAGACTCCTCTGTTGAGGCCGAAGCCCTCATTTCCAAGGTCTGCTCGAACTTGTCCGACGGCGACCGAAGGTCCCTCGGCCCCAAGCGCCTCGCTGCAGGCTTTGCCACCGCTGCCGCCGCCGCTTGCACCCGGGCAGAGCTCGAACTCGCGCCCAGGGCCAAGTCCTTCTTCGACGCAACCTTCTTCGGCATTTCGTGGGGCTTCGGGGTGAAGGGTACTAAAGCTTGCGAAGCCGGCTCGGCGCAAAGCTAAAGGTGAAGAGAGCGAAGGATGCTAGGAGTTGAGAAAGAAGAAAATAAGAAGTGTGCCGAAGCCGTATGCGGTAAACCCCTTTTATTGGCGGTAAAAATCCCGACGGTTCCCGTGCCGAAGTTTATGACAGGTGGACCTCAAGCAAAGTTGAAGTGAACCGGCGCACTGTAACGGTCAATGTATAGCCGTTGCAGAGTCATTTTGTCTCCCCAAGGTCACTCTGTCAGTCGAGCCAAGCAATTATTGATTGCGCAAGTCGAAGCCCCCTTTGGTCCAAGCTCTGAAGGCCTGTCTTCTTTGAAGTTACATTTTTTACTGTCATTTGTCTAGAGGCGCATGCACCCCTTCGTTCCGAAAGGCTGCGGACGAGGGGCTACTATTGGGGGAATAAGTTTTCCCATAAACAGGGGCCAAATGACGTCAGCCTCCGTAGGCCTTTGGCCCGAAGCCTAACACTGTCGAAGTAGATTCCCACTTATCGAAGCTATTTCCAAGCATCATGTAGCCTAAGCCACCGGACTCCTTTCGGAGCCCTCCAGAGCCAAGCCTCCAGACTCCCTTCGAAGTCTTCCGAAGCCAAGCCTTCGATGCTCTCTTCGGAGTTAACCTCCGAGTTCTCTTCAGAGTTAGCCTCCGAGCTCTCTTCAGAGTTAATCTCTGGGCTTCTTTCGGAGCTCTCCAGAACCAATCTCCGGACCCTCTCCAGTCAATTCGAAGCTAAATCTCAGAGAGTCCATTTGGAGTCCACTTCGGAGTGCCCTACGAAGCATTAATCGCAGTCTCCGCCCGAAGAGCTTCAGCCACTACTTCGAACCAGAAAATATCTCCACTCCGCTACAGTGCAGAGCCATACCGGGGGCCCCTCTGTCCCCAGTATGTCATTTAGCTGCTCAGAAGTGACATTTATCTCACACGTCTGTAAAGCTGTAAAGCACTTTGTACAGTAGACTAGTCGTTTTCCCCTTCTAGCCCCTATAAGGCCTATGACCTATAGAGGGCATTTAGGTCTTTTCCTTTAGCCTGCATGCCTATAAAAGTAGGGCCATGTCCTTGTAATCCGAGATAGATTAGATTTAGCAGAGGGAAAATATGCCAAATCCACCACAAATTGGACGTAGGGCTATTATCCCTTCGGGGAGGTCCGAACCAGTATAAATCTTTTTTCCTTCTAAGAGAACCCTTCGAGGTTCATTTTATACACCATATACACACAAAACCTATGCTGTAACTAACGCAATTGCTACAACACCGTCCAAGTACTCTATCTTAACCGATTCTAGATTTATCTTTGATCAGGCTTCCTCTGCATCATGTACGGGCTTCCTTAACCATCTTTGATCGGATATTCTTGACGTTTGTTGACCGTGTGGCATCTTTAGTGGGTCTAGGTTTTACCAAATCTTGGCGTCAACACATGCCCCCAGTTTCAGAGCATTAAGTGGTTACTGATGCTTCGAAATTAATAGCAATCATTATCCCTGTCGCCACATCTTCTTAAACGTCAATCTGCATGATCATTTCAGTTTGATTGCCAGCCGAAACCCTTCTTCTTCTAGTACCTTTATAACTTCGCCCAAGATTCCAGGTTCGTATTCTTCTCTGATTTTCCCACTTCTTCATCTTCGGAAAATCACGACTGCGTTGGGTGTTGCCTGGTCTGATGTATCTACGTCTATTCGTGGCGGCATCGGACCAGGCTTCAACCCACATAGTTTTGTATTGGCGTTTTTTAAGCCGAAGATTCGGTTCCTATAATCTTGGGCCTGCAAAGATCTCAGCACTTTGGAAAACCATACACATGATTACCTTATGCCAAATGTTGTAGATGGCCCCACCGAATCCGGTGGAATCGTCTTGACCTGGCCATCGAGGATTTACTTCTTGCTTTTATAAGTACCCTGGTCGCTTCACCCTTCTTCTTCACACTTTTTGCTCACCGCTTCTATATTTTCCCCCTGAGCTCGTCGTTTCCATCTTCTTTGCTGGCCTCATGCTTTCGGCATCACCGACAATGGACACTGTCAACATAGTCCCTGTGGTAAACTTTTGACATCTCCCTCTTTGTTCCTTCGGTTCTTCTTGGTTCGTCTGCTTCCTTTACTTACTATTCTTTTTTCCTTTTGTTTCCTTTCCTTTTTGTAGAATCTACAGACCCAAGTTTTGATCCCATTGGTACTCGTTTGTCTTGTTTCTTCTTAGGCTGTATGGGTAATCCTGACCCTACAGACTTCATTAATGCTGGATCTTTCTGAATCCCTTTCAAATTCTCTTCTATGCTCTCTTCAGTTTGGCAATCCAGTTTCAAACCCTTTCCTCCTTCTCTCCCGACTGGCGTGACTGGTACATTAGAGTATCGGCCTCCTACCATGCAGATTGGGAGGAAAATGACATTGACCATTTTATTGGTCTTTCCCTTGCCAAACCATACCAAAATGAACCAATGTTGGCCTCCGTTTGTTATTTTTGGTCTGATGCCTTAAATGTGTTTGTCTTTTGTCATGGTCTGATGAGTCCTTACTTGCTTGACATCATTTTCCTGACCTGGCTCGACATAGACTCATCGGCCAACCCCTGTTTTTTCTGTTCCAAACCAAGCCATCATCTCGGTACCAAATCCCTTGATAGTTGGGGCCGATATATCACCAGGCACAACAAGAAGACTAGTCAAGTGGATGTTCATGAACACGTATCCTTTCTTACCTTGTGGTTAGAATGGTTCGTCTTTTGTGTATCGGCCTTGGGCCCAACTTTCTAGTTTCAATTTATGGCCGAACACTTTGCTGCTCATGCGAGGGTTCCCCTTGGCCGATACCTCCTTGGATCCGCTTATCATATTCTTCATCTCACATAGGCCAAACTCTTGACTAGTGACCCCATCGGTCATCTTAATGGTCTGTGGTGGTTTATCCAGCATTGGCTTAATGTGTACATGACCGATGTCGTGGGAGGACTCCCTCTTACTCGCATGCGTTTTCCTGTCATTGTTCTAGAATCGGCTACTCCCGTCTATCATCGTTGTTCTTCCTTAGGTGAGGCGGCAGCATGTCGTTCTGCTTTTCCTTTCTCTCTTGCTTCTTTGGCCACTTGCTTCAAAGGTTTCTACCTTGGGTTTTTTGATCGGACCCTTTGATATCCCTTCGAATACTATTCCAAATATGAGTGTCCTCATCGGCTAATCCTCCCCGAGGTGTTCTGGGACAAAGAGTCCCTTCATATTTTTATGTCTGCGGTCCTCCCTTGTCTTCTACCCATCAATTTTGTCGATGACCCACTTCTAAAAGGCTCTTATGATTTCTATCATCTGTCGGTCTTCGGTCAACTTCCTCCCTACTTGTTTTTCGTTGATCAAATTCAAACTCGTGGGGAGGTCAAGAATACCCTAGAATGGGATTGCCTCTTTCATAGGATTGAGGGGATCCTTGATGGTGATTTCTCATCTTGGACTCCCTGCTAGACATCTTCCGTTGCTTTCTGCCGATGGTGGGATGTGATGCATCACGGGGTCCTGATCTTCACGATGTAGGATCGATCTTCAGATAACTAGCTATAGAATAGCCGGATAACTTGCTGCAAGCAGCGATAACTAGTGCAACCTGGCAAATAAAACTCGAAGTCAACCACCGTCTTTAACCGGCAACCTGAATCGAGGATTCTCCCAACCACACTCTCAAAGAACCAACCAACACAGCCTACAATCAATCAAGGAGGACCTTGAAGGGAGTAGGAGCACCAATTGGGAGCGGATGAAGCCGCCGCTTCTGTAATCCCGCGAAGGAAATCACAAGAGCAAAGGAAGGTAGAGATCTCTCTCTGAATTTGTTAGCACGCAGCTGAACAAGGGGTTCTGTATTCAATAATCAAAGGTTGCCCATTACAATGGTGCTAGGGGGTATTTATACAAGGAGTAGACCTTGAAGATAGGTGCGAACATGAAAAGAAAAGACTAGGCGAACTATGTGAAAACGAATCAGCTTCTGGAGAGTTTCCGCGTGGCTGTTGGTCTTCTGAGCGGTCTTCGGTATTTCAGCAATAACTCCTCCTTGGAACTCGGTAGAATGATGCAGTTTTAATACGAGAACATTGACTTCATGCAGACTGTTGACCTTCGGACCAGCAAGCACTAAAACTGGTCGGACGCCTTCATGCAAACTTCAAACTGGTCGGGGTTAGATTCATTGGAAACTAGACTTCAAGAGTTTTCCAAAAAGTGCTCATTTGCCTTCATAGCTTTTGGAAATAAAAAGTTATGATTATTTCTTTGTGACGATCCTGCAGGACTGGCTTGGTTCGAGCATGATTCTTCTATGTGTCGATTTCCTTGTGAGTTCTTGTCGTCCTTCTTGGTAAACCTGAGCATTAGCAATGTACACGACTTAGGTAGTATATAACTCTCATTAATAGTAAAATGAATTTCACAAAGTAGCGCGTGCACCTCTTGTTGAAGCTGCTTAGCTCGACTGCGTGTAATTGGTCCATCAAAAACATGTATTGGAGTCGCTGTGGTCGAAGTGGTCGGTGTAGAGGTTGGAGTGGTCGGCGTGGTCATATCATCCTCCTCGTCTTGAAAAGGAGTCGTCCTCGACTCTAAAGTGTCTTCACTTATGAATGCTGATAGGTCAGCAACATTGAAGGAGTTGCTCACGCCATAGCTTGGTGGAAGGTCAATCTTGTATGCATTATCGTTGATCCTGGCAAGAACACGAAATGGACCATCCCCTCGTGGCATCAGCTTGGACTTGCGCTTATCAGGAAAGCGATCTTTACGCAAGTGAATCCACACCAAATCGCCTTGTTCAAACGACACCTTCTTTCTATGCTTGTTCATACTTGCAGCCTAATGTGTCGCCTTTAGCTCGATTGCTTCTTTTGTTTTCTCATGTATCTTCTTGACATATGCAGCTCGCTTGGAGGCTTCCATATTGGTTCTCTCCTGTAATGGAAAAGGTAACAAATCTATCGGAGCAATGGGTTTGAACCCATAAACAATTTCAAAAGGACACAAGTTAATGGTAGAATGTACTGCCCTGTTATAAGCAAACTCCACATGAGGCAAGCAGTCCTCCCAATCTTTTAGGTTCTTTTTCACCATGGTTCGCAGAAACATCAACAGGGTTCGATTCACCACTTCAGTTTGTCCGTCGGTTTGAGGATGACAAGTGGTCGAGAATAGAAGCTTGGTCCCCACCTTGGACGACAATGTTTTCCAGAAGTAGCTCACAAACTTGACATCACGATCAGATACAATGGTCTTAGGCACCCCATGTAACCTCACAATTTCCCTGAAAAATAAATTAGCAACATGTGAAGCATCGTCGCTCTTGTTACAAGGGATAAAACGAGCCATCTTTGAAAATCTATCAACCACAACAAAAACAGAATCTTTTCCTCTCTGAGTTCTAGGCAGTCCCAGAACAAAATCCATACTTATGTCTTCCCAAGGAATTTTAGGAGCAGGTAGAGGAGTGTATAAACCATGAGGGTTCAGTTTAGACTTAGCTTTGTGACAAGTGATGCAGCGCTCCACGAACCGGATGACGTCTCTCCTCATCTTGGGCCAATAGAAGTGATCACCTAGCAGCTCATAGGTTTTCTTTTGTCCAAAATGACCTGTCAATCCTCCTCCCTGGGACTCCTGCAATAAAAGCAATCTAACCGAAGAATTTGGAACACAAAGCTTGTTAGCCCTAAACAAAAATCCATCATGTATATGATACTTTTCCCAACCTTTTCCATCTTTACAATGAGTGTATGGTTCTGAAAATTCAGGGTCATCATTATACATGTCTTTCAAACTTTCAAGACCTATAACCTTCACCTCAAGTTGGTTTAGCAACACGATTTTTCTAGACAAAGCATCAGCAACCACATTGTCCTTACCTTTCTTATACTTCACAATATATGGAAATGTCTCGATGAACTCAACCCATTTGGCATGGCGTCGGTTTAGTTTTGCTTGGCCTTTCAAATACTTTAAAGCTTCATGATCGGAATGGATAACAAACTCTTTTGGCCATAAATAATGCTGCCATGTTTCAAGTACACGCACCAAAGCATACAATTCTTTATCATATACAAAATAATTCAATTGAGCACCTCCCAACTTTTCACTAAAATATGCTACAGGTTTTCCTTGCTGCATTAAAACCCCTCCTATGCCAATTCCACTGGCATCACATTCTACTTCAAAAGTTTTAGTGAAATCAGGAAGAACAAGCAATGGTGCTTCAGTTAAGCGTTTCTTTAATTCTTGAAAAGCATTTTCTTGTGAACTTCCCCATTTAAATTCAACACCTTTCTTTGTTAATTCATTTAAGGGAGTAGCAATGGTACTAAAATCTTTAACAAATCTCCTATAAAATCCAGCTAGACCATGAAAGCTTCTTATTTGACTTACATTCGTTGGAGTTGGCCAATCCTTGATGGCTTTCACCTTGGTTTCATCCACTTCAATTCCTTTTCCTGAAACAACAAAGCCAAGGAACACAACATGGTCTGTGCAAAAACTGCACTTCTCAAGGTTAGCAAATAATTTCTCCTTTCGGAGCTCATCTAGGACTTGTCGAATATGATTCATGAGCGCTTCAAAAGACTTGCTGTAAATTAAGATATCATCAAAATAAACAACCACAAATTTTCCAATGAAGGCTCTCAAAACATGGTTCATCAATCTCATAAAAGTACTTGGAGCATTAGTCAAACCAAAAGGCATAACTAGCCATTCGTACAGCCCAAATTTTGTTTTAAAAGCAGTTTTCCATTCATCTCCAGCTTTCATTCTTATTTGATGGTACCCACTTTTCAAATCAATTTTAGTGAATATTATGGAACCACTTAATTCATCAAGCATGTCTTCTAATTGAGGAATAGGATGGCGATAGCGAATAGTGATGTTATTTATGGCTCTACAATCAACGCACATCCTCCAAGAACCATCTTTTTTTGGTACTAAAATAACAGGAACAACACAAGGACTTAAGCTTTCACGAACATAACCTTTATCGAGAAGTTCTTGTACTTGCCTTTGTATCTCCTTTGTTTCTTCAGGATGGGTGCGGTATGGTGGTCGATTTGGAAGAGCAGCCCCGGAATAAGATCGATCTGATGTTCAATCCCACGTACAGGAGGTAATCCATTCGGGGTTTCCTTTGGAAAAACGTCCTACTAGGAAAAGAGGTGTTATCGTTAGCTGACACTAAAATATCTTTGTACACAAGTACAAAGAGTACTTGATCTGGGTTGTTCCTTACTTCTCTCATCTCAGATTTTGTGGCTAACATGACTAAATTTTTTTCTTCTTTCTTTTGATCTCTCAATTTTTTTCTCATATTGGGCTGGTGGCTCTCACTCTCTGATTTGTGGAAGGCACTCGAATTCTTTTTCTCTTCCTTTCCGTTCTCATCTCTCACACTAGAGCTCTTTTGCAAATGCTCAGCAAGGATTTGCTGTGGTGTCATAGGTTTGAGTACAAACTTCCTCCCCTTCAAATCTAGAGTGTACTGATTTGTTCTCCCGCAATGCTGAGTATATCGATCATATTGCCATGGCCTCCCGAGTAGCATGTGACATACGGACATGGGTACCACATCACACTCTACCGTGTCAACATATTCACCAATCTTGAAGGGAACTTTTACTTTGTATCCAATCTTGATGTCACCGGAATCATTCAGCCATTGGACATGATATAGATGAGGATGTCGCAGAAGTTTCAGACCAAGGTTGTCAACCATCTCACGACTAGCAAGATTATGGCAGCTTCCTCCATCAATGATCATCTTTACTACCTTATCTTACACTTTGGCTCTTGTTTGAAATAAATTATGCCACTGGCCGTTCTCAGCTTCCTTCATCTGAACACTCAATATTGAGGCCACCACAAGAGCAGCACCTTGCTCAAAATCACAGCCGGTATGTTCCTCTTCTTCATGGGCTTCTTCTTCCATATCTTCCTCTTCACTGGCTGATTCGTACTCTCCATTATCAGTTACAATGATCACTCTATTATTTGGACACTCTCTAGCAACATGTCCACGACCTCCACACTTGAAACACTGAATCCCACTGCTCTTGGATGTAGAACCCACTGAAGTGGAGGTGGAAGCTGCTGGTTTGGAACTCGTGCTCGGGGCAGCAGAGTTCTTCCCACTAAAATTACTTTGAGCATTAGAACGTGAGCCTCCAAATGAACCTTTCGCAGCTGACGGTGCAGTAGTAAACTTAGAATTTAACTTGCTTCCTCCAGACATAGTCCTCGTACCAAAAGGCAAAGACTTACTGCTCTTGGTATCTTGCTGCAGTTGGCGTTCAGCTTTGGTGGCTTGATGTACCAAATCAATAAGACGACAGTACGACTGAAACTCAACAATGCGTTGAATATTTCGATGCAACCCAGCCATGAATCGTGCCATAGTTTGTTCTTCATCTTCATATACGTTGGCTCTAATCATTGCCTTCTCCATCTCTTTATAATACTCTTCAACAGAATAACTTCCTTGTTTCAAATTCTGTAGTTTATCAAAAAGATCACGCCGATAATGCTTCGGCACGAAACGTCTTCTCATTTCACGTTTCATCTCTACCCATGTGGCAATAGGATGTTCTCCATCTTCTTCACGATCTTGGAGAAGTTGCTCCCACCAAATCAGAGCATATCCTTCAAACTCTAGAGATGCCATAGCCAACTTCTTCTCTTCTGTATAATTATGCAAGCGAAAGATCTTGTCGACCTTCAACTCCCAAGTGAAATAAGCTTCAGGATCAGATCCTCCATCAAATTTTGGCATGGTAAATTTCAGTTTACCAAGCCTCTCTTCACGATGGCCTCCTCTACGATGTTGGCGATCATGATGGGAATGATTATCATCATTTTCAGATTCGGATTCTTCAGTGTCTTGATTTCTTCGATTCCAGACCCTCCCTCTTCCATGTGCAGCACTTCGGTTCCTCCATCCTCTTCTTCCTCCTCTTCCATCACTATCATCACCTTCTTCACCATGGGTGCTTGCTCCATCATTAGGTGGACGATGTCCCCTAATTTCATTTAGTATGGTTTGAAAATCTTGGGCCAACCGATCTTGTCTCTCTTCTAGACTTTGCTGGAATTCATTAAATTGTGCCTTGGTGACACAATCATTGATCTCAACGCCGTCACCCATCTTTCTGTAAAATTAGTGACAACAAAGGAACAAGAGTATATGTGGAATAAAAATATATGTGGGATCTCTCAATCTCACTTCTCTTACCAACTGAGGCTCAGTGAAGTTCCTGCGGGTTACAGAGAAACAAAATGTGTGGTGGTACCGAGAGCGATGGTTAAGCGAATACAAGACCAGAGAGTACCGATTACGATGGCTTTTATGTGGAGCTTGGTGGGGATTATAAACAAGGAATGCAATCTGAATTCTAGTTGTTGTAAAGTTAAGTAACAATCCAAACTAGAGGTTCCCTGCTTAGTGCTGATCTCAAAATGCTAAAGATGTAAATGGATCACACTCACGTGCAAAGAAAATCTCAGATTGATGTAAACAAGGAGTATGATTGGGATGCAAGTGTTGCAATCAAACCCAACCAAAATTTTGTACCAACAAAAGATAGCGATCTGGTTGCACAACTTGAAACACAAACTTTCAGCAATTGTGCTCTCAAACGAACTGATCTTTAAACTTTTCTTTCACAATTTTTTTTCTCAACTTTCCTTTTTTTGAACTTTTCGTTCTTTTACCTTTTTTTATAGAACTGAACACAATGACCAGATATATAAGAGGCTCAAAGGACACACGACGGAAAATGATCAGCAACTAAAACAAAGACTCTAATGGACTGAAAATTAACCGAACTCACTAAAATAACAGATTGAAACAAAGGGCTAAACAATATATATGTATATTTTTTTGGCTTTTGGTGGATAGGACGAAACAAAATATATGTAGCTAAGGGTAAAGAATCCTACCGTGGAAACCGATCAGCTCTGATACCAGATGATGCATCACGGGGTCCCGATCTTCACGACGTAGGATCGATCTTTAGATAACTAGCTATAGAATAGCCGGATAACTTGCTGCAAGCAGCGATAACTAGTGCAACCTGGCAAATAAAACTCGAAGCCAACCACCGTCTTTAACCGACAACCTGAATCGAGGATTCGCTCAACCACACTCTCAAAGAACCAACCAACACAGCCTACAATCAATCAAGGAGGACCTTGAAGGGAGTAGGAGCACCAATTGGGAGCGGATGAAGCCGCCGCTTCTGTAATCCCGCGAAGGAAATCACAAGAGCAAAGGAAGGTAGAGATCTCTCTCTGAATTTGTTAGCACGCAGCTGAACAAGGGGTTCTGTATTAAATAATCAAAGGTTGCCCATTACAATGGTGCTAGGGGGTATTTATACAAGGAGTAGACCTTGAAGATAGGTGCGAACATGAAAAGAAAAGACTAGGCGAACTACGTGAAAACGAATCAGCTTCTGGAGAGTTTCCGCGTGGCTGTTGGTCTTCTGAGCGGTCTTCGGTATTTCAGCAATAACTCCTCCTTGGAAGCTTCAATTCACAAACGGTTGGATTCCTTGGAAAGGTGACTTGATAAGGTTTCACACCATGTATAATATGCACCATGTAACTCGGTAGAATGATGCAGTTTTAATACGAGAACATTGACTTCATGCAGACTGTTGACCTTCGGACCAGCAAGCACTAAAACTGGTCGGACGCCTTCATGCAAACTTCAAACTGGTCGGGGTTAGATTCATTGGAAACTAGACTTCAAGAGTTTTCCAAAAAGTGCTCATTTGCCTTCATAGCTTTTGGAAATCAAAAGTTATGATTATTTCTTTGAGACGATCCTACGGGACTGGCTTGGTTTGAGCATGATTCTTCTATGTGTCCATTTCCTTGTGAGTTCTTGTCGTCCTTCTTGGTAAACCTGAGCATTAGCAATGTACATGACTTAGGTAGTATATAACTCTCATTAATAGTAAAATGAATTTAACAAAGTAGCGCGTGCACCTCTTGTTGAAGCTGCTTAGCTCGACTGCGTGTAATTGGTCCATCAAAAACATGTATTGGAGTCGCTGTGGTCGAAGTGGTCGGTGTAGAGGTTGGAGTGGTCAGCGTGGTCATATCAGGATGAGTTGAAACAACACCTCTTTAACCGTCCTTCGATGCTCTATCAGCAGCGGCTTTAGCTAGGCGAAGCTGATGTAGCGCCCGAGGTGGGTATTTTAATTCCTTTATTAGCTTGCATTATCTTCCTCTCGTATGCTCAACTTTTCTTCTTACATGAGGATGACCTTTATGCGTCTTCAGTGAGTTCCAGTGGCCAGTCGATATGATATGGACTAGTATCGGCCATCACGAATTTGGGAACCGGTGCCCCTACTGCCACGACCTGGGTAAGTGGGAGACATTCCAAGGGTTCGACGCGCAAACTTCAAGCACCAGTGCCGACCGTAGGCCAATCTACTAGGGCTCACACTAACCAGACAAACCTAGTTCCTTTGGCGCCGCACGGCTCTTTGACTGCATCGGCCCTCGTCGCTCGTACTCTGTCGGTGGCCGAAGTACCATCTTCTATCCAGGTTTGTCCTTGTCTTCGGTACCAGCATTTCTTCTTTTTGTAACTATGATGTTGGACATCATTTTTTATTTTCACCCCACCATCCTCTGTTGATGTCGACTCCCTCTATGCGATGTTTGATCTTATGCAGGATGATCCTACTGATTCTCGATCGGCGAAGGCCGCCAGAGTTGTTGTAGAGTTTGCTTATATGCCGGGGGTTACCACCACTGGTCTAGATGCATCGACTGCTGTCGATGTCATTTCTATGAGTGTGGTCATCGCTGGGGCCACACCTGAAGGCACCGATGCTACTAGGAATAATGTGTCAGATGGTTGTATTGCTGCTCCCGAGGCATCGGCTACCGGTGCTGATGCTGCTCTCCAGGTATCTTTACTTGTTCATCCTTTGTTTCTCTTTTACTGTCTTCGACATGTCTAATACTAACCTTCGAATGTGACCGATGCTCGAGCAAGATAATCCTGATGAGGGACGCCCACCTTCTCCCCGAGTCGTTATGACGGAAGATGTTGATTCGGCTCCCATTGTTACCGATTTTCCACAGTTAGCCGTTCTAGTCCGGTCACCAGATGTGAGTCCCCTTATTTTGACACTGCCATTCCTCTCTTTCTATTTATCTAACCTTCTTCTATTTTCTTAGTCTTTCATCCGTCAGTTCTCCTTCGACGTCGGTCCATATATGGATGCCGATGAGGTTGCCAGTATTGCTCCATCAGCTACTACTCCACTGACTTTGGAAGTGAGGAAAATTTTAATGGATTTGCTGCATTGGCTGGAACATTTGATCGAGGTATTGGTCAACGACTCGAGTCCGATAAGGACTCATTTCGATGATATCTTAGCTTCCCTTACTCCGGTGTTGGTCAATGCTCTTACGCCTGCCGCCTTCCTGGAGTTTCACTGGCTAAGGGTGCAGTAGGCCATGCAGCAGATGGCCGATCGAGTTAGTCGGTCGTCACTATTGGAGGCAATGAAGACTGATAGAGCGAGGGTAAATACTGAAGGTGCCCTATTGGATCGCCTCGAGGGTGATTCATCGGCCGCATCGCAAGAACTCAACTGGTTGCGGATGGTGGATGCTGATTTGGTGTCAGATCTAGATAGAGTTTGGTCGAAGATTGCTGAGAAAGAGAGTGTTATGTCGTCCCTCCTAGCTCATGTTGAAACCCAGAAGTGTTGGCTTATCAATGCCATTCGTCACACACAACGTCGCCATTGCCTTATCCAAGACGTTCCTTGCTCGGATGCCGAGGACCAGGCCGTTCTTCAGAGTGTCGACGCGATTCGGCTG
Organism: Zizania palustris; assembly: GCA_019279435.1. NCBI lineage: Eukaryota > Viridiplantae > Streptophyta > Magnoliopsida > Poales > Poaceae > Zizania > Zizania palustris. The sequence continues at coordinate 77,915,151 of JAAALK010000287.1, read as the reverse complement.
CGGGCGATTGAAGCCATTCGCCAAGCCCTCCGTTGATGTGTTGCAAAATAGATGGTCTTTGTAATGAACGTGTTGCCCCTCCTATAATATATCGTCATTGATCCCTTCTACTTGAACTGAACTTGTTTGTATTTTGTGTTAAGGGCGATGCTTCTGCATTGGTCGTTTGAAGGCGATACCATTAGTATCGGCTATTTCTGTGTATAGATCTTTATGCTTCGTCCGAATGATCACTCAAATATTTCCTTAAGCATTTCCTATTTGGACTTTTCCCGCATCCCCAATGTAGTTTCCTTTAATCTGTTCATCTCCTTGGGGAGCTGGGTATTTACGAAGGTTTGCCTCAGTCGTCGCTGGTGTCCGATGTTTGTATTTTCATAGTTCATCGATTGTGGCAAAGTTTTCACCGAGTCCACCCTCATTCTTTGGTGTCTTCTTTATAGGGCGAGCTTGGGCATCTCCACGTTGATCGGGTTGATGTCGTTATCTAATATGTTCTAATCTTCTTGACTAGCCTTATCTTTTGGTCGCCATTCACTCTTGATTTTGCATGGCCGATTAGCTTCCTCGTCGCACCTCTATGTCTTCAATTCTCTTTGTCATAGACATTGGACCCTTCTCTTTTGACTCCTCATGAAAATACCACTGTGGCACCATCACAACTTTTCTGGTGCGGTACTGCCATGGTCGATTGACCAATTTCCTCAGAGTTGATGGGGCCAAGCCTTTCAAGCGCCGACACCCTCGGTGGCGACAATCTTTGGTGAACGGCTTCTTGATCATACGGTCTTGGCTTGATGCTATGTGGCTGTTGACCGTCTTGCGTCGTATCGTTGGCATCACACCCTGGGCGGTTGTCTACTGATGGTAGACGCAACCCTTCATTTTAGAAGAGTTTGAAGAACTCACAATTCCAATGAGGATTGAAACGTGAGTAGCTGTGGTTGCCTTCATTGTCCATCCTCTTCTTAGACATCCTTTGATATTTACTGCTGAGGTCCGAAGAAGCGACATTACTGTTGGCTTGCTTGCTTTTCTCTGTGTGCCGATCATCAATGTGGCACGTGTGCACCATGTTGACTAGGAACGGATAACCGTCGATATTCATCAGCTTATTTCCATCATCGAACTTGATTTGGCCTTGCTCCACAGCCGATTGGATCTGCCACCTGAACACTTTGCAATCATTAGTATGATGTGATGGGGAATTGTGCTATTTACAGTATTTTCTCTTTTTTAGTTCATCGGCAGGCGGTATCACGTGGCCAAGTGACAAGTGGATCTACTTCTCATTGAGAAGTAGATCAAATATTTTATCAACCTTGTTGATATCGAATTCATACTTTTCCTCTTTCTAGTCTGGTTTCACCCAGGGGCATGAAACTTGCTTTTTGTTTCTGTACCATTCGGCCATACTGACTTCTGCATCTGAGTCGCTGTCCTCGTCATAGTCCGAACGATATACCTGAGTGCATGATACCTTCTTCTGATACCTATCTATCTTGACTTCTTGGAATCAGCTCTCATGTGTTTATACCCTTTGCACTAGTTGGGAGAGGCTCTTGAACTCATGTGATAAAAATCTCTACTTAATTCGATTCAGGAGTAACTAAAATGACAACTCCGCCAACTAGGTATCACTGAGGCTTAGACTATAGCATCTGCTCCGTACGTCTCGGAACCTCTGGATATAATCTTGCACCGACTCATCAATTATTTTCTTTATGGTTGTCAAGGTGGTGAGTTTCATCTCTTGAATGTTGGCGAAGAAATATTGGTGAAACTTCTTCTCCAGGTCCGCCCATCCTCTGATGGAATCCACCGGTACTTAAGAAAACCATGTGAAGGCTGATCCTGATAGTGAGAGTGGGAAAAATCAAACCCTCAGCTCTTCGTCAGCCGATGCCTCACTACACTAGGTGAGGAAATGGCGGATGTGCTCGATCGTGGAGACCGAGTCTTGTCCTGAGAACTTGGTGAAGTCGGGTATCTTGTATCGGCCAGGTAGCGCTACTCGGTCGAACCATTCTGGGTATGGCCGCTAATATATGTAACTCTGTTCTTTGGGCTTCAGCCCAAATTGATCTTTGATAACCTTCGTGATCCGATTCACCCAGTCATTTTCTTGTTGTCCCGGTGTTGAGTACCATTCAGGCATCGGGGCCTACTGATATTACTCTGGTCGGGCAGTGTTGTATCTATGTTGCCCCTCATCACCATAAGGCTACGCTCGGTCCTATGGTACCCCTGAGGGATATTGTCGGGTGCCCCCTAGGAGGCATGATGTCTAGCAGCACGTTCCTCATGACACCACATGTGACTTGTGGGGCCTCCTATCCCATCAGCCTGGGGCTGGCCAATGAGAACGGCGCTGACGCACCTCTTTCGAGGTTATATGACGAACTCGACGACAAGCCATGAGCGAGGGCTGGTGGTTGGGTCGCCTTGTTTCCTTCATGGTCGACCGAGAAGGTCGACTTCTCTAGCCTCATCGGCCCTTGCGGCTGTGGAGCTGGCCGAGAGTGCTGTAGATTTTGTAGCAGTCTGGTCTGAGTATCGAGGAGATGTGTCGAACCTTGTAACGGTTTGTGGGCTACAGTGCCATCAATAGTCTTCTTGATCATCCCATGAAGGGTGTTGACCAGTGTTATAGATTGGTTTATGAGCGTGTGGTGAAATGTGTTGTCAACGATCTCCTAGAAACTAACATGAGGGCTTTCTATCAGCTGACTAGTATCCACGACCGTTGCTGGTCTTGGCAACAGATCCCTTAAGATCGGACCCGCCTGAGTCATCCCATAGGCTTGTAGGCACAACTCTTGGAAAGCGTCAACGTGTCTTTGTACCTCCACTCTCTATTCCTGAGTCAAAGTCTCTATAGTGATCGGAATGATGTTGTCATCGTTGAGTTCACCTGCCATGGCTGGATTGCTAAAGTATGGTCCCACCGGCTATGTAAAAAAGTGTGTTTGTGCATTTTTTGGTCACACTTTGATACATATGTGGCTTGGGAGATCTGCTTAACTCTAGTGCATGTCCTATGTTCTTAGAAAAAGGGGTTCAAGGCGTGCCAATTAGTTTGACCTTGTAACTGATAAGGAAACATGAAAATATTATCAATAGCATAGCCTATCAGCTATCGAGCCGATGATCGCGATGAGGATGGGATATTCGTGGAATATCATGTCGATTGGCCCTAGGGCCAATGACCAGGAGTGAAGCAATCGGGCAAGCATGCCATCGGCTGATAAGATGGGTAGCTTTACCACATAGGTCGATGATCGCTTTTCCGATGGTGAATAAGATGTGACATTGAATTGAAGATAACTTGTTGACTTGTACTTCGACAAAAATAAATAAAGCGTGCCGGATAACATGTCCTTATCATGAAAATCATCACAATAACTAGATCGGACCTAACCGAGATATTAGCTAATCACGATGATCTTAATAATATATCAAAGTACCAGGCATGCATTATTTAGATAAACGGTATATAGCATTAAAAAGATACAATAGAAAGAGATGTCAGACTTAACCGATGAAGCCTCAAACTACCAGACCTAGATCACATCAATCTAAGAGATCAATCTGGTTAAGCCTTAGACCTAGCCAATACAGTGAGAACTAGTGACCATATTGTTTCAACGTTCACCTCAAGAGATCAATCTGATGCAGCCGTGAGGATACTTACCTAGTCGATATGGTCGTCGGGGGTGGCGGGACTCAACGCCGAAGATCGAAACGATGCAGCCCAGGTCCTTGTGCCAAACCCCACCAGTATAAACCTTGGGAACCAAGGGTGGCGATGCGTTGAGTAGTTGTTTGACAGAGATGTATGTTTTTAATATAACTAGGGGTGCATATTTATAGCCCGGAGACTTGTCATCCAAGTACTATATCTTAACTTATTCTGGATTTATCTTCTTTTTATCTTTATCTCCATTGGCTGCTCTGCATCTGGTTACATTGTGATAGCATGGACGGGCTTCCATAACTATCTTTGACTAGATATTCATGACTTTTGTTAACCGGGTGGCATCTTTAGTGGGCCTGGGCTTTACCCAATCTTGGTATCAATAAGGAATCATCAGAACTTCCGATACCTCTATTGGAACTTCTGATCAGTTCAATTTTTCCTGATGCGCATCGGAACTTCCAGTTTCAACTCTCTGTCTCTAAATTAGAAAATATTGGAACTTACGATACCATATCGGAACTTCTAATTTGAGCTCTCTATTTCGTAAATAATAAATTATTGGAACTTCTGATACCATATCAAAACTTCCGATCCAACCAGAATTTTCTTGGGCACTGTTCCTTCAATCTCCCACTTGCACAAGAACCAATTCTTTGAAATTTTATTAATCCATCCCCTCAAGTGTGTGAGCCGATAGGTCATACACTAACGGCTGTTCACCGGAAACACTTTCTGGCTCACTGATCAATAGATGTACCTAGCAGCACATATTGACCCCTGAAAGGGTACAAAAACAAATTTTCATTGAACCTTGGTATACGCATGCACTAGTCCCTTTACCACTCTTGTTGGACAGCTTGACATTTCACTCGATCAAGTAACATATTGAAATCATGACTAACTCTTTAGTCATTGTGGCATGGCCATGCACTTTTCCAATCAGATTACCTTGAGGGTTAAATTCCATCTTGACCGCTCACATCCTACGACATGTTTTACAACACACTTGAAAACAACCCTTATTACTACCCTGTTACGGAATAACGTTAGAAAGCATCTAAGTATGTCGCTATGCATTCTGGAATCAAATGACGATCTCAAGTCTAAAGACTCTACATGTACATCATTTGAGATGACAACTGATGGCACAATAACAATCCCAATACTATCTCAAGTGGGTCTACCCAACACCATGTACTCTAACATGCGTCCACATCACTCTTTTGACATATCTATATCTATGATCTGTGAAACATGATCATCAATCAGTCAGATGTGCTAATCTTATCTATCATCACTGTCCCACATGATGACAGGATCAAGGATCCTTTTGAACAATATCATTATAAAAAATAGTCTCACATAACAAGTCATCAACTCATTAATTAAATGTAAATGACATTTATTCAAGGAACGAGATAACGATTATCCTCTTACATTAGCATAGACACTACTAATATCTTCCACATACACATGACTTACTCACGCAAGTATCTAATACCCATGGAGCTCAGGTGCGCCTCATGCTTGGGCTGTGGAAGAGGTTTTTTCAACGGATCTACTATGTTCAAATCTATGTGCGTCTTGCAAATTTTCACATCACCTCTCTCTAAGATCTCGTCGATCAGGTGATATCGTCGAAGTATATGTTTGGAATTCTGTTGTGACCTTGGCTCCTTGGCTTGTGCAATGACACCACTATTATCACAATAGAGGTCCACTAGACTGGACGCACTAGGAACAACATCTAGCTCAGAAACAAACTTTCTGATACAAACAGCCTCCTTCGTATCTTCTGAAGTTGTGATATACTCAACTTCTGTTTTAGAATTGGCCACCGTCTTTTGCTTGAAACTCATTTAACTCACAATGCATCCATTGAGGCAGAACACAAAGCCATATTGATATCGAGAATCATCTTTATCGGTCTGAAAGCTAGCATTGGTGTAACCACTTACAATGAGATCCTCATCACCACCGTAAACTAGGAACATTTTCTCAGTCCTTCTCAAATACTTGAGGATACTTTTTACTACAGCCTAGTAACTTTCTCTCGGGTTTGATTGGTATCTACTCGTAACACTTAGAGCATATGAAACATCTGGGCGTGTACACAACATGGCATACATGATGGACCCGATCGCGGAGGCATACATGATTGCACTCATTTTTTCTAGCTCATGAGGTGTCACGACACACCGAGTCTTACTAAGAGAAATACCATGTGACATTGCCAGAAATCCCTTCTTGGAATTATCCAATTTGAACTGTTTTAAAACTTTGTCAATGTACACACTCTAGCTTAATCCATTTAGTCGTTTTGATATATCTCTATAGATATTTATGCCCAAAATGTATGCTGCTTCTCTAAGATCTTTCATCGAAAAACTATTTTTCAATGAAGCCTTGACAACATTCAACAAAGGAATGTCATTTCCAATCAATAATATGTCATCCACATATAAGACCAGAAACACAAGTGAGCTCCGACTAGCCTTCTTGCAAACACAAGGCTCTTCTTCATTCTTGATGAAGCCAAACCCTTTGACTACCTCATCAAAATGAATATTCCAACTCCGAGAAGCTTTCTTCAGCCCATAAATGGACTTCTGCAACTTCAAACTTTCCCAACATTTTTTGGATCGTTAAGACCTTCAGGTTGTGTCATATACAAATCCTCACTTAGGTTTCCCATACTCCACTTGGCTCGGGGGGATATAGCTTAGTTGTTAGAGTTCCGCTCTTGCAATTGGGTCATTGCAATTACGGGTTGGCTGTCTAATTGTCCAGGCGGTAATGATAGTACCTATGGACCACCCCCATGGGGGCGGTGAACAGAAAGTCAGGAAAGTCGTCTTGACATTCATTTTCCATATTTCATATTCATAAAATACGGTAATTGCTAGGATGATTTGAATAGACTTAAGCATAGCGACGGGCAAAAATGTTTCATCATAATCAACACCTTGAATCTATCTGAAATCTTTCACCACTAATCGTGCCTTATAGATGTGAACATTTCCATCAATGTCTATATTTTTCTTGAAAATCCATTTACACTCAATAGTTTTTACACCATTGGGTGGATGGACCAAGTTTCAAACTTAGTTTTCTTACATGGACTCCAATTCACATGGACACTAGCTAGCAAATTCAAAAATTTTGCTCCAAAGCCCAAGAACCATGTGCATGAGGGATCATGCATACCTTCTAGCACAAGACACGCTTGGTGTAGTTGAAGAAGATGTTGGGGAAGTGTGTCCTCGCTTATCCTCGCCTCGCTCCGGCCGTTCCCCGGCAATTCAATTGACGAAAACGATGGTATCCACGTGAAGAACATGATGAGCATCTCTATTCGAGCAACGCCTACACAGTGTCCACACGTACAAGGATGAGATCGTTCCCATGACGATGTGCTAGCACCGCTCGTGAGAAACGAAACAATTCTCAATCTCAACTCTTGAGATCAAGAAAGGGAGAGGAGTTCTTGGTAGCTAGGGTTTAGATCTGAAATAAACTTTGAATAACTTGATATCCAAGACCTCATCCTCCTCTCTTTATATAAAGGTGAGAGCCCTGGCCTCAAATAATTTGAGATCCAACAAATCCAATCTGTTATGCCCACCTCGGATTTTCCGATCCTCAGATCGGAACTTCCGATCAAGGTTCTTAGTTCGCAATTCGAGGAATCGTCGGAACTTCTGATACCTCGATCGGAACTTCTGATCAGTGCAATTTTTCCCAATACGTATCAGAACTTCCGATTTCAAATCTATCTCTAAATTAGAAAATATCAAAACTTCCGATACTATATTGAAACTTCCGATTTGAGTTCTCTGTTTTGTAAACAATAAACTATCGGAACTTCTGATACCATATCGGAACTTTTGATTTGAGCTCTATTTCCAATTCAGAAAATAATTAGAACTTCCGATTCCAAATCGGAACTTCTGATCCAACAAGAATTTTCTTGGGCACTATTCCTTCACATGAAGGTCGAGGGTCAGTAGTTCCTGAGTGCTTTATTCTAGTCGAGACTTAGGGGTCGGGGGTCGTCTTGCCGATCCTGACCACGTGTTCCTAAAGTCCGACTTCTTGCCTTGTGGAGACGCAGTCTTTTCCTTTTATTATTCTGATTATTTGGGATCTTGGCGAAGTTTATAGGATATTGTTATATGGAAACCGACTTGATTGAGATCGTGATCGTGACATGAGATATGGTGGCTTGCATATAAATACCCATCTACTAGGCCGATACCAATGTATGTGAACAACGATAACAAATACAACATAACTGAGCTAGGGTTTTGGTTGCTTTTCTCTCTATTGAGTTGTCGCCGTAGTCTTCTCCGTTCCATTCACTGATGTGCACCGAGAATGAGACAACAGGTCTTCAAAACCAGTCATCCTTGAGATCCTCCATTGGGAGAGGCTAAATAAGGTTTTTGAGAAGCGCTTTGCGCAAATGCTTAAGTTCGTCACCACGTCGTGTCTTCCATCTACGTATACTATCGGTCGTCGTCGGGTGCTTCGATCTAACACAAACAGAAGTTTCTCTACAATGACCTGGGATTCATCTTTGACTACCATACAGTATGTGTGTTATGTCTTTGTACGATTATTAATCATGCTTTACGAAATCATTATTTCTGTGTTTATGTTCACTAGTATGATAGATCTATTCATGCTAGTATTTGTGGATGCCATGATTTATCTATTTCAGAAATTAATCATAAAATTCTCTAATACTCCAACAATAAATTCCTATAAATTCTACATTTTTCTATCGACAACAATCAATTCTACAAATTAGTGAAGTTGATTTATATGATATAAGGTCATATAAGTAATTATTTTTAGCTTTTGCCATCACATTTAGACTGCCTCCCTTCTCCTACCTTTTGTGGAATGAAAAAAATAAGGATTTATTCTTACCATCTGCATATCATTAACCTAAGATAAGATAGTCTCACATGTCAATGAGATATGTGAATAATGAATTCTTAATTTTTATATAAAAGACGATATATGATCAAATCTACCACTATGAAATAACAATTTTTCTTATTAGTAGGAATGTAAATTTTGCAAATGTCGAAGTAAACTAGTTGTTATTTCCTTGCGGTTGCAAAAGAATAAAAGATTTACATGGTGTTTGATTGGTTCTACGGGGAAAATGGTTATTTTAGAGAGGTTTGTTACGGTACACACATTAAGAAGCTGTTTGGTTGGACCATTTTTAGCATGTAATAGATCGCAGCGCTAAGGAAAAACATTATATGTGTTTGTAAGCTGTTTGGTTGGGCCATTTTTAGACCGTAATAGATCACAACGCTAAGGAAAAACGTTATATGGTTTGTTTGGGCTGGGCTGTAATCAGTGTTAAGGAAATCGATATTGGGCCTAAGGTAATGGAATTACAGCCCAAATCGGGGGCAAACCCTTACCGTTACTAGCCCCTCAACGCTTTCACTTTCCCCTCCCGAGCCTAGCACAGCCGCAAGAGGCTCCCGAGCGCCACACCAGGCTCCGCCGTAGAGGGCTCCCGAGCACGCCGCTGCCCGATAGCTCCCTCACGCCGCCACCCAAGGACTTCTATGCACGCACCGCCGTGCTGCTCAGGATCGCAGATGACTCGACTGGCACTGGTTAGATTCGAAACTTCATCTCATTACCTCTCTACTTCCTCTATACTTTCATGCCTTGTTATATTCGTCAAGTTCTTGCGGCTTTCCCCTGCTGCAAACTCTACCCAACTTATTGGATTCAAAGTTCTTGTCAGGTCAGATGTGAATGTTAGATGCGTTAAATACACAACCTGCCCACTGTTAAAACTATTACAAACATGATAAGATTGTTATGCTATTGATTAATTGAGTTTCACAATGTAAAGTTGAAAGTTGGACTGTTTATGAGCATATTATTATGTACTTTATCATTTATTACAAATCGTCTAGTAGCTTCAAATTTTCCTTAACTATTTTTGTAGATTATTATGGCTCGTCTTCTGTTAACTATGAAAACACGAAGGAGAAATATAGCTGCTAGAAATATAATGGTAGCTATTATGCTAATGTGCTATTACATATTTTTGTTGTTTGTAATCCAATATAAAAGGAAGTGTTGGAAGTTAGAGAGGAAAATCAGAACTAGGGAACTTAGAAGTTAACGCTTATTCTAACTTATCGAAGAGAGTAACACTGCCTATATAAGCCAGCTTCGAATGGATAGGAGAACATTTCATATATTATGTAATATGCTAAAGGATGTCGGTGGTTTGAATGACACAAAAAATCTTCCTTTAGAAGAGATAGTAGCTTCATTTTTATACATACTAGCCCATCATTTGAAAAATAGAATGATTGGAGGATTCTTTTTCCGAAGCGGTGATAGCATAAGTAGGCAATTCAACTTATGCCTTTTAGTGGTTCTAAAGCTTCACCAACTTCTTCTCAAGAAACCAGAACCTATACCTGAAGAATGCACTGATATTAGATGGAAGTATTTCAAGGTAATAGAACTTAAAAGAAGTTACTTTCCTATTATTAATAGGGTTAACATTGTAGTAATATTTTTATGGTTGTATTTTATGTTGTAGAATTGTCTGGGTGCTTTGGACAGTACACACATAAAGGTAACCATCCCAACAAAGCTGTTGGGGGAAAATATCCCATCTTCGGGGTTACTGCCAAAGCAACATGAAGACAGCCAACCAGTTCGAAGATAGTCCGAAGGTCATCTTCGAAGGTGGCTTGGAACTTCGTTCGGAGTCCGAAGACTGACATTGGTTCGAAGTATATCTTCGAACCAAAGCCTTCCAGGATCTTTTCTGCCAGCTAAGATGGAAGACTTATCTTCTATCCTATTAGATTAGTCTTTTACCATTTTAGCCCTATTAAGGAAACCAAATAGTTTCCTTAATGTCGGTTGTAATAGAGGGGTAAATAGGTCTTTTCCTTAATGTTTGGGCCTATAAATACCCCCCATTTCACCCTGTAATAGGGACCGATTACAAGTGAATCAATACACACTTTCGAACTATTCTAAGTTATTATCCTTTCGGAGGCTTAGAACAGTTTGCTTCGCAAACACTTCGTTTGTTAGTTTCTTTTCTACAGAAACCTGTTAGCGTAATCTTTTACGCCAACAGTTGGCGCCGTCCGTGGGGAGCTTAGTCCAAAAAACTTCGTTCTCTACCAACCTCTTGCATCATGCCTCCTAAGCGGAGTGCACCTCGCAATCCCACTCGGAGGTCCTCTCGGATCTCCGGAGAGATACCCTTCGACACAGTTGAAGTCGGAGGGTCTTCGACTATCCCTCCACCTCAAACTCCGCAAGGGGCTTCTATCCCTCGAGGATACGAAACCTCTCCACCAACCCCTTCTACACTCCGACCGCCCGGAGCCACTCTGCCACCCTCCATTCCGATCGGAACTGATCATACCAGTTCTCAAGACCCGGAAGGTCCTTCCGGAGGAGATGAAGATAGCCTTGGAGACATGGCCACTCAAATGGCCAATCTTCAAGCCGAGGTAGCGAGGTGGCGACAGGAGGCTGTGAACAGGCTTCGCCCTCAAGCCACCCCAGCTATCCCCGAAGTGCACGAAGACGACGATCTTGACTATCCCGAAGCCCCGGAGAACGCCTCTTACGACAATGAATCTCCGTTGCATCCCGAGCTTCAGAAGGTTCGCTTCGATCCAAGGTTCAAAGCTTCGAAGCTTAGCAAGTATGCCGGAGACGAAGATCCCAGTGAGTTTGCGCGTTCTTATGCCCTAGCAATCGAGGCTAGTGGCGGAGACAGAGAAACTATGGCGAAGTGCTTCCCGTTAGCCCTTGAAGGAGTGGCGTTGAGATGGTTCTGGTCTTTAAAACCAGGATCAATCACGACATGGTTACAGTTGAAGAAGAAGTTCATAAGTAACTTCCAGGGTACCTTCGTGCCCCCCATGTCGACTGGAAGCCTTTTCCAAGTGAAACAGCTCCCCGGAGAAACATTGAGGCAGTACTTCAAGCGCTTCGCTCACACGAAGTCGCAAATTCGGGGGCTGTCCACATCTTCGGTGGTTGATGCGGCTCGGGAAGGCGTCAGTCATAAAGGCCTTCTGGATAAATTGCATCGGAAAAGCATCACCACAGTATCACAGTTGATGTCGTACTTCGAGGAGTACTCGAAGTCGGAAGAAGGTTGGCTTCGGAGAACTACTGCCACTTCGACAGTGTTGACAGAAGTTAAAGCAGAAGTGAAGACTTCGGCTCCGCCGCAAGAGCCAGTCCCCGAAGTGCAACATGATAGAAGAAGAGGGCAAAAGCACCCTCGTTCTGAGGTCTTAAACATTGCACCCCCGCAAAAGTTTGCACCAAGAGCTCCACAGCCTGCGGGGAACAAGTCCAGCGGCTGGAGGCCGCCAGGGAAAACGGCTGGCAAAGGCCAGACCCTTTTTTGCTGTATTCATGGAGAGAACCGAAGCCATGCAACTGACACCTGCAAGGCTATTCTTACCCTTCGGGGAGAATACTTGGAGAGAACTTCGGGTCGAGGTAGTACCGACCGAAGTCCAGCAGCAGCAGTGCGCTCGGAGCCGGTCCAGGCTGTAGCGCGAATAGAAAATTTTGATGCTGCAAGACATCCTCCGGTGGCCAATGTTATGCCACCGCCGAAGCAAGAAGAAGGGCAAGATAGAGGGAAGAGAGTAGTTCTCCCTATCTCCGGAGGAGGTACCCTCGGAAGCATGTCCAAGAGACAGCGAAGAGAGTACGTCCGAGAAGTAGGCCACATTGGGACTTCGTCATCTGCAGCTGCAATGCCGGAGTGGTCTCATGTTCCAATATCTTTCTCTGCGGAGGATGCAGCTGGTATCAAGTTCCCGCATGCAGATCCATTGGTTATCACTGCTGATATTGCCGGAACTGAAGTCCGAAGGGTGCTAATCGACGGAGGTAGCTCGGCAGATATCATATTTGTACAAGCCTTCGATCAGTTATGCATTTCCCGGAAGCATCTTCTCCCAGCGGCTCGTCCTCTGCAAGGCTTTGCAGGACCTCCGCTAGATGCACTTGGCCAGATAGGCCTGGAAGTAACCTTCGGAGAAGGTTTACTAGCCCGAACTGAAGAAGTTATCTTTGATGTGGTGGATGCCCCGTATGCTTATAATGTTATCTTTGGCCGAGGCATGTTGAATCAGTTCGGAGCTGTGGCGCATCACAATTACTTGTGCATGAAGATGCCCACACAATCAGGAGTTCTGACAGTCTTCGGAGATCAAGCCATAGCTCGGAGAGCAGAATATGGTCATGGTCCTCCTCTTGATCCGAGGCAAGTAAACAGTGTCCAAGAAAATGGAGAAATTTTTTCAGCCTCCTCCGAAGCTTCGAAGAAATCGTTTCCAAGACCAAGTCCCGAAGGAGAGATTGCAACGAAGATCATTGTCAAAGATGGTAAAGAATACACTTTTCAGTTTGGTAAAGATTTACCCCCGAAGTTGCAACTTCCTTGGAAAAGGTTGTAGGAGAAAATTTGGATGTCTTCGCCTGGTCTGACGAAGATATCACCGGAGTCGATCGGGATATTATTGAGCACAGCTTGCTTGTAAACCCGAAGGCCCGGCCTGTTCGACAAGGGCTCCGGAAGATGTCCGCAGAGAGAGCTGCTCTAGCTAAGGACGAAGTTGAGAAACTGTTGAAGGCTGGGATTATCAGAGAAGTGGCCCATACAGAGTGGTTAGCCAACCCAGTCTTCGTCAGGAAGAAATCCTCCGGAAAGTGGCGCATGTGCATTGATTTCACATCATTGAATAAAGCGTGCCCACGTGACCCCTACCCCATGCCCCGAATTGATCAACTAGTTGACTCCACTGCAGGTTCGGAGTTACTAAGCTTCCTCGACGCGTATTCCGGCTATCATCAAATATGGTTAAAGCGCGAAGATGAAATCAAACGAGCTTTGTAACTCCTTCGGGAGTCTTCTGCTATGTAAGAATGCCCTTCGGCCTAAGAAATGCCGGAGCTACCTTTTCAAGATTAGTTGCTAAGGCTCTAGGTCATCAATTAGGTCGCAATGTGGAGGCCTATATGGATGATATTGTAATAAAGAGTGCTTTAAAGCACCAACATAGCCTAGACTTAGCAGAAACATTCAATAGCCTTCGGGCATGTGGGATCCGCCTTAACCCCGAAAAATGTATATTCGGAGCTAAGGCTGGAAAGTTGTTAGGGTACTTAGTTTCAAGCAGGGGAATTGAAGCTAGCCCTACTCAAATAACTGCGCTGCAGAAGATGGCTCCTCCGGAGAATTTAAAGCAAGTGCAAAAGCTGACTGGATGTCTAGCCGCACTTAGCAGGTTTTTATCAAGATCTGCGGAGAGGAGCTTGCCAATCTTTAAAGCTTTGAAAGGGTCCGAAGATTTTGCATGGACACCGGAGTGTCAGAAAAGCTTCGAAGATATTAAAGATTATCTCAGCAATCTTGCTACACTTACGGTGCCTATTGCGGACGAAACCCTACTTCTGTATCTTGCAGCCACAGGCTCAGCAGTCAGCGCAGTCCTTGTCAGAGAAGCTGATATCAATGGGAAGTTGGTCCAAAATCCTGTCTATTTTGTATCCGAAGCATTGTCAGGAGCGAAGACAAGATACTCCGAACTTGAGAAATTTGTTTATGCTCTGATAATGGCTTCGAGGAAGCTAAGACATTATTTTTTGGCTCACAATGTAATTGTACCAACTTCGTATCCTTTAGGAGATATGCTCCGAAGCAAAGATTCCACTGGAAGAATTGGAAAGTGGGCAGTAGAACTAGCACCCTTCGGCATATCTTTCCTGGCAAGGACAGCTATCAAATCCCAAGTCCTAGCAGACTTCGTAGCAGAGTGGACTCCACCTGCGAAGTTGACTCCGGAGAAATCAGATGACGGAGTATGGACTATTTACTCCGATGGGGCTTTCCAAGCATCCGGAGCAGGTATTGGGGCAGTATTAATTTCTCCGTCAGGTCAAAGAGCAATGTACTCCGCAAGACTCAACTTTAAGTCTACCAATAATATAGCGGAGTACGAAGGAATATTATTGGGACTCCGGAAAGCACGTGCTCTAGGGGCTACAAGGATAATTATAAAAACAGATTCTCAGATAGTAGCAGGGCACGTAGACAAAAGTTTTCAAGTCCGACATCCACAGCTTGCAAAGTACTTAGAAGAAATTCGCAAGATCGAAGCACATTTCAAGGGTATTTCCATTCGGAGTATACCAAGAGCTGAAAACGTGCAAGCGGACATTTTAGCGAAGGCTGCTGCCGGAGCTGTGGATGTGCCTGACGAAGCTTTCTACGAGGAGCTCAATATACCTTCGGTGACACAAGTTGCTTCTGCAGAGATTCTCTGCATTCCTACTGCAGATTGGAAGGATTCAATCATAGAACTCTTGCAAGGAGGAACAAATTTGCCCGAAGAGCCCCAATTGTCAAGATTAAAGCTCAGAGCAAGAAATTATCAGCTAATCAACGGTATATTATACAAGGCCGGAGTATGTTCCCCTCTACTCCGATGTATATCTCAAGCCGAAGGCCAAGAAATTCTTCGAGAAATTCACGAAGGCCTTTGTGGAAGTCATTTAGCCCCTAGAGCTCTGGCAGGAAAAACACTTCGCCAGGGGCTTTATTGGCCCACAATAACAGCTGATGCGGAGAGCTTGGTCCGTACTTGTCAAGGATGCCAGTGGATGGGTCGACGGAGTCATCGCCCACCAACAGCTCTTCAAGTCATTGCTCCGGTATGGCCTATGGCCAGATGGGGTATGGATCTAATTGGTCCCTTTCCGTTAGCAAAGGGAAATCTCAAGTTCGCAGTGGTAGCTATTGAATATTTCTCTAAGTGGGTGGAAGCAGAGCCCTTAACAGCTATCACTTCGAACAATGTACAGAAATTCTTCTGGAGAAACATTATTTGCCGGTTCGGAGTGCCTAGATATCTCACAGTTGATAATGGAACACAGTTCGACGCAGAACCCTTCAGAAAGTTTTGCGAAGACCTAGGCATTCAACTATGTTTTGCTGCAGTAAGACATCCTCAGTCGAATGGAGCCGTTGAACGAGCCAATGGAAATATCTTATCAGGGCTAAATCGAAGAATAGTAGGGTTGTCAAAGGGACTGTGGACCGAAGAGCTTCCGAAGATTCTGTGGTCCATTCGGACTACGCAAACAAGGTCCACAGGTTTTACTCCGTTCAGACTACTATTCGGAGATGAAGCTATGACTCCAACGGAGCTCAAAGGGGGCTCACTTCGCAGCACCGAACCAGACATCGAAGAAGAAAGACAAGCTTCGTTAGATTTGTCAGAAGAAACAAGGCTTCGAGCTGTAGCCAATTTATCAAAGTATCATCAGCAGACGAAGACTTGGTATGACCCGAAGGTTAAGCTCAGCGAGTTAAGGCCGGGTCATCTTGTTCTACGAAGCATTATAGCACCAGGGAAGTTAGGCAATAAATGGGAAGGTCCATATCTAATCGTCCGCTCGGGGCGCCCTGGTTCATTTAAATTAGCTAATTTAGAAGGTGAAGAATTAGCACACACTTGGCATGCGGAGCACCTAAAGCGATACTTCGCATAAGGGCTCCTTGTAATTCGCTTGTAATCACCTCTAAATTAATAAAGCGTACATCCTGTAG
The DNA here is from genome assembly GCA_019279435.1 of Zizania palustris. Lineage (NCBI taxonomy): Eukaryota > Viridiplantae > Streptophyta > Magnoliopsida > Poales > Poaceae > Zizania > Zizania palustris. Next base: position 77,898,787 of record JAAALK010000287.1, on the reverse strand, counting down.
CGTGCCTTCCCCTTGACGCTCCTAGTCTCCCAAGCAGACGCGCTGGGACAGAAGTCGTTGAGAGGGAAGTGTATTAAGCAGGGTTGTATTTCCGGACTTCGTACCCATAAAGTCGAAGCCTCCGGTGTGGGGGCTGACATAATCCGGAGCCCAGGCCATCGGCTTGTAGGCATCCGTAAAAGAGCCCAAAACCACACTCTACGGAGTCCAAGCTTCGGCTGGTAGACTTCCGTTAAAAAGAGCCGAAGGTGGCCAAAATCTGCGGAGTCCAAGCTGCAGCTTGTCAGACTTCCGTAAAAAGAGCCGTAGGTGGCCAAATTCTGCGAAGTCCAAGCTCCGGCTGGTAGACTTCTGCAAAAAAGAGCCCAAGTGGCCAAATTCTGCGAAGTCCAAGCTCCGGCTGGTAGACTTCTGCAAAAAAGAGCCCAAGCGGCCAAATTCTGCGAAGTCCAAGCTCCGGCTGGTAGACTTCTGCAAAAATAGTCGAAGGTGGCTACAATTTCTGCGAAATCCAAGCTCCGGCTGGTAGATTTCCGCAAAAACAGCCGAAGGTGGCTAAAGCAAAACAGCATTTCAGCCATGAGCTCCGAATGTCTGTTCATATAAGTCCAAAGCGACAAAATTTTTTAAGACATTAAAGTGTCCTGGAAGTTATCTCAATTGATCTCTTTCATGAAATAAACAAAGGTACCAAGTTACCATTCTTCTGACTACAGATAGTCGAAGACATTTCATAAGATTTCAAAAGATCTTTAAATGACAGAGGGGCTCCGAACCCCCAAAAAATTGTACTCCGAAGTTTTTTCTTTGCGCATAACCATCTTCGAATACAGTTCGAAGTTGCTTATACCCAAAGAGGGGCTAGTAAATATGGAGACAATTTTAAATCGGCATTCATTATCAAAACAAATGTATTTACAAATTACATCATGAAAAATTGGTATCTATACCAAGAAGGAATCGGAGACCTCTTCGGTCCCGAGAGCTAGGGGTGGAACGACTAGTTCCAACATCGGAAGTTCTAAGAACTTTACGTTTAACTCTCTTCCTCCCCTTCGAAGCTCTAAAATCCTTCTGCTCTTGTTGAAGTTCGGCCCAAGTTCGAAGCCGCTCGGGGCTTCTCTCCCAGCTTCTAAGATCTTCAGATCTTTTATTTTGGGCTTCGCCTTCGTCTTCGGACCAATTAGTGTCTTCAGAAGACGAGGTGTTTGCGTCGCTCTCTTTATCTTCCTCTTTAATATAAGACAATATGTCTTTGATTACTTCGGGCGCAATAACGCCGGAGTCATCTCGAGGGATAAGAAATCGAGGACGCTTATAACTCTTTAGAAGTTCGAAGGTGTTCCACAGTGAGCGAAGTTCGCTGTTAAGTTCTAACACTTCGATATCTTCCATAAGAGGCAAAGCCTAAAAATATGACAAACAAGATTTTCATTGATAATATTTACAAGCATCAGCTTTACATAATCAAAAAAATCCTAAAATATCCTAAACCTGCGGGTTCGGAGGAGGCTGACTGCTCGAAGCTTGGCTCCGAACTTGCTTTTGGCGTTGGCCTTCGTCAATCCAAGCCTTGATCGCAGATCGACCTTCGGCTCTCCATGAAGTCTGGAAGGCTCGCCAAGCAACAGCTACACCTTCGGAAGGTTTTAAAAGTCGGTCGTCGTCGAAGATGATGGAGCCCTGTGCGCTCGGAGTGATTGATCGGCCCAAATCCTCGTAGTAGCGAAGTATTCCAAGGGCAGACACTTGTCCGGAGAGTTCTCCATAACGTATGCCTGCCGTCTTCATTTGCTTCGCTGCTCCTTGGATCCTCTTTAGCCGGCGCAGCAGAGTTACATTGTCATCCGAAGGTAGTGATCCAGTAGTACCGAAGTACTCCAAGACACCTAACATTTGTTCAATGACCTCCGAAGCCACCTTCTCCGACTTAACCTTTTCTTCAATAAGCATATCCTTGGCCGAAGTTGTTTCAGCTAAAACTCCGGAGATTCGAGCGTTCTCCGTAGTCAAAGCATTCTTTTGAGTTCGGAGTTGGCCAGCCTCTTCTTGTAGCCTTACAAGTGCGGAGTCCTTCGCAGCATCCTCCGTCCGCAGTCTTTCAATCTCCGCTCGAAGCACAACTCTTTCTGCTTCGAGCTCTTTCCTTGCAGCTTCCAAACTTTGCCTAGCCCTTCGCTCTGCTATTATCACATTGTCCATTTGAGATACTCGACCTTCGGAGAAGTTAAGATTTCTTTGAAGAGTTTCGTTCTCTTCCCGAAGTTGAGCAATTTCGTTTTCATTCGACAAAGCTGCAGCGCGGGCTAAGACTGCTTGCTAAGAAAAAGAAAAACGAGAATAAGAAATTATTCATATATAATTCGTTATTTGGTTCGAAGATGCTTTATACCTGATAAGCTGCTCTTTCCACAGCAAGGTTAAGCTCCGAACCCTTCACTCTGCTTAAACGGGCTACCAGTTCTGTTTCCCCGACTTGGCGACTGGCTTCACCCAAAGGTTTAACCAAAGTCCAAGTCCGGTTTTCTCCTCAAAAAGGAGTTATGAGAGGAAGCAGTTTCGAAGCTTTCTGGTCAGCCCTGCTTAGCGAAGGTCCGGAGGTTTCTTCCGAGGCCCTTGGAACTTCAGAAGATGGCCCCCCCTCAGTCGATTCACTTTCGTCCGTTGACTCAGATGAAGTCGATCCTTGAGCTGGGAGGGGCTCGATGTGTCTTTTTCCTCTTCCAGGCCCCGGTAGAGCAACTCCCGGTTGCGGCCCCGAAGTTGTCGAAGGTCTTAGAGTTGTATCTTCGAGGGATACTTCGACAACAGGAGGCTCTGAAAAACCAAAAATATTACACATTGTATAATTTTGCAAAATTGATAAGAATTAAGCAAAATTTACCTTCGATATCTCTGGAATATCGAGCACCGGGCTGATCGGAGGATCATAAGTGTAGTCCTCATCCGAATCAGCCGTTAATCTTGGGCTACAGGAGCATCGTCCTGAAGAACC